>JAECUM010020507.1:0-61825 GCA_016617855.1 Megalonaias nervosa | reverse complement strand
CAAGAACAACGCGCTGAATGGAACAGTCCCTTCTCATTGGCCAACTGAAAATGAGTTATAAACAAATGCAGGACGTCATTTTCTTTTAACCAATGAGATGACAGTATTCCGGTCAGCGGGATTTCACTTGCATATTAAGCGGGCGTGATCAGGGCCATGTCGATCAGTAGCGTGGGAAAATGGTCAGGCATTGCTTACAGGTATGATAGTAAGCCAAACTTCGGTTACGCATACAAAGTCGAATGTCTGAGCTAAACATCGGTACCAAATTTATTACGTTACGCGAAATGTAACTTGAAATATCAGCGTTTATTCTTAAATAGGTCGCGCGAGAACGGAGAGAAGTGTCCTCCCTTGTAGTTATTATATAGTACATGTATGACGGTAAATTGTAAGCAACGATACGAGCCCCTGTGGGGCAGCTTAGCTTGGAATTTTGCGGGTTTGTATTTATAGATTATTGAGTCACGCGATCTAGGCATGCTAAGAGCTTACACTCGCACCAAGCATAGAAACACTTTAACTATTACCGAATTTGTTTTAAATATGTTGTGTAAAACAAATTAGGTATTTAACCTGATAATTTTTATAGTTACATATAAGACCAAATTCGCGATGCTGTGTGGGACGAACTATATTGTTGTGGTGTTGACATGTGATAATGTCCATTTTGAACGCAGCTTATGTAAAGGTCAGAAACGTCTTCATTCAGTTTCCTTACTCTAAAGTATTGTTTACAAGATAATCTTCTCCACTCTATGCAAGTGATAAACCATGCATTGATGAGACTGGTTGATTAGCATTTGTACCGGTAAAATTTAGTCTTCTAGTGGCTTTTTCTATCCTTGCTGGTACATGGTACCGGTAATAGCGGAAACGTCAGATCATTTCTTGTTAAATTTCTCTTGAGATGGACGTTAAAAGTTGCATTTCGTCTAATTAAGCGGGTCCATATGTTACTTCGGACCGAAACTAATGCCCAGCATAACAGGGTTATCGACTTAACAGGTGTCGAGATTAAGCGGGGAGAAAATAGCATAACAAAGAAGGATATTTTCGGGACGCTCGATATATGCAGGTTCTCGAGATAATAATACCAAACGTTCAAACGACTGCGACGAACACTCCCTGCGTGTGACTCGTGCTGAAGTTATGATGTGCGAACTCGTCCCTTACCACAATCTGCCATTAGCAACAGCTGATTCCTTGAGTGATGGTTTCAAACTTATGTTTCCAGATAGCAAAATTGCTGCAGGTCTGTAGATATTTATCTATTTTATTTTATATCACGTTTATCTATTTTTATGACATCTACTTACAATGCAATTCCAGACAGTAATCTAAAACCTTTTATACATGTATTTTTACCAAGTGAAGCACACATACACAGTGTTACGTTTATGCAATTTAATTACTTGTGTGTTTAATTCTTTTTTTACTTTTATTTCATTACATTATTGTAATGATGATTTTAATCACTAGATTTGACATTGTTTTCGGAAAATTTCTGTTTTCTGTGTTGACCTGATAAACACGTAATTCGATTGCTTCATTTTATTTTTAGCTCACCTTGGTTGAGAAGTTTGTAAACACTAAGTTAAAATGATTGGTTATTACTAAGGTCATGTTCGGTCCACGTGTTAGTCGTGTTGTATACAGCCTTTTTTATTATTCATTTCCAGCGTGAGAGTCTGATTTTTTAGAAAGGGCACTTTTAGGCTACGTGCTAAATAGCATTTTTTTTTTTTTTTACTGTGCTATTCAAATCAGTGATCACGTAGCCCCATCACGTGAGCCAGCATGTGATCTAAAATCTCAGGTTAAAACGGACGTCTTCTAGTAGATTAGTCAGTCATAAACAACACCTTTAAGAGCTCAAGGTGTTTTTAGTGTTGTTGCCAGTTAATTTTAAAGTTCTTCTGATTTTGGGGGATTTAAAAATTTACATTCTCTGGAAAACATTCATAAGTGCTTTTCTTCATCATATTCTTGGACAAAGACATTTGTTGGAAATTCTTAAGAATTCTAAAGCCAGAATATTATTCTTGATTCACAAAATTCAACGAGGAACTGTTGACACAGCAGCACACAACAGGTTCATCTGACGTCATCGTCCACCATCTTGGAACTTCGTCGGGATTCGAACTTGGATTCATTTAGGACATTTTAGTGATAGTACTTATATTTTTAGATTCCAGCATTAATTTTTGGATTATATTCACAACTGTAAGTCCTTTTTCATATTTTTACTGTGTTTTCTAGGGAAATAATTTTTTTTTTGTTAAATTTTACAAAGCTTGCTGGCTTCACTCTTTTCTTTTGTTACTTTTGAACGAGCCCACACGCAACAACAGTTGCTACCAGGCACCTGTTAAATTTAATCTCGGCTAGTTATTTGAATTTGCTAAAACTTACAAATTCTAAAATAGAATCGGCTTCCATGGACCATTGTTTGAATAGTTATGGTGTGAACACCTTTACTGAACTAACTTGTATATTGTACAAATTACAATTTCTGTATTTATGTTTTAGATATGAAGTGTGGCAGAAAGATAGCAACTGCTGTTGTGAAGACTCTGGGAAAGGCACAAGAAAGGAGCTTGTCTGAGAGGATGCAGACTGCAGCCTTCACACTTTCTACAGATGGCAGTAATGATAATAGGAGCAAACAGTTCCCAAGTGTAATTAGATCAATGGATCAAAACACAGGACCTGTTCACTCGGAGCTACTTTCCCTTCCTGTCTGCATTGGATCTGTCAAAGGAGAAAACATATTCAAAATCCTGGATAGGGAAATCAATGCATGCAACTTATAGTGGAGTAATTGTTTAGCACTTGGATGTGACAATGCCCCGGTTATGACTGGGAACAAAATTGGTGTAATTTCATACATTAGAAATAAGCATGACAGTGTATTCTTGGCAGGATGCTGCCTCCATGTTGTGCACAATGCAGCCCAAAAAGAAGCAAAGTGTTTACCTGATGTGGCTGAGTTCTTGCAGGATGTATATATTATTATTTCCAGAAAAGTGAGAAATGACAGCACAAATTCTCTAGTGTTCAAGATCTTTTTGACATTGAGCAGAAGAGAATGCTCAAGCATGTTTGTACCAGATGGCCAAGTATTGGTCGTTGCCTGGAGAGATTGCTACAAAATTGGGAACCTTTGAAAACGTTCTTTAAATCAGAATTTGATGATGTCAAGACAAAGTTTCATCTTCAACACAGTTTGCTGAGAGCAGTGACAAACCATATGCCCACAAGAAAATAGAAAACATCCTGAAGTTCCTGAAATTGCCTACAAACAAGATGTATTTTCTGTTTCTGGGCTATACTGTAAAGATGTACGATGATGTGCTTGTTGTTCTCCAGTCAGATGAACCGAAGATGCATGTACTGAGAAAAATGCTGGTCAACCAGATTGTGAAAGTACTTTGTCGCTTTGTCAAACCAGCTGCCATGTCAAGTTGTGTGCCTGAAGCTGTTGACTTCAATAGCAGATACAATTTAAAAGACAACAATGACTTAGTCATAGGTAATGTTGCCCGCAGTTTCATTGCCGACTGACAATAATGGTTTGAGGGACATGCGGATAAAGCAGTTCTGTGGGGATGTAAAGCTGTACTTTAAGAGTGTTTGTAGTTACCTGATTGAGAAGCTTCCTTTCAAAGAACCAATCTTGAGACATGCAGTTGTAGCAGATGCTTCTTTGCAACAGACAGCCAAACTGAGTGATCTGACTTTCTTCCTGCATAGATTTCCAGCACTACGTCCTCCTGGTTGCACTATTGACACTGTTGTTGAGCAGTTTGCTATATATTAATATACAGACCTATCCACCTGCACCAGACAAAGAATGGATGAAACCTGGGCTGCAGTTGGCAATAAGAAGGATGAATAGTGGGCATTGTTCCTCAGTGAACTTTAAGTTATAATGCAGGGAATATTAACCATTCCCCACAGTAATGCCCACTGTGAGAGAATCTTTTCCACAGTGCGTAAGAACAGAACAGAGCAGAGGTCGTCAATGGGAGACGACACTCTAGAAGCATTGTTGCTTATTAAATCAAAACCTGTTTATCCATTTGAATCCCAATGCCAGCACTCAGTTGAACATCTACATAAGTTGAAAAGTGCCTACTATGAAATGAATAAGATAAGTCAATGATCCTCATTCCAGAATACATGTAGCACTGAACTTGATACTGCTTTGCTGTAACCTTCAGCATCTAAGCTCAACACTGATGATCATTAATACATTATTTTCAACTGTTAATTATTTCAAATATTTTAAATATGAAATAATTTGCATAATTTTTGCAGTATGGGTCATTGTATTAACAGTTTGGATATAAGATGCTTCGGTAATGTTGTGCGTTTCTATTGGTGTGCACTTGTGAAGAATACTGAAAGCTGACATGAAATACTGAAAATATCCCTGAAAATACTGAAAAGCATTATAAGGGGGTGCACAGCTCTGATAATGTTCTCACATGTAATCTTGTCATAGTGTAATATAATTCATTAGAAAAGGACACTTTATGTTAATTTATTTCACATAATGTAGACTTTTGGTACAGTTTTATTGTTTGTTGACTTGGTATATCTATGAAAATGTCAAATGTGCAAAATTGTTGTGGAGACATTAGTTTACAGTCTATAAACCTGGGGCCTTATTGAAAAGTTGGTGTTAGTCGTTCAGAATTAACTTTCTCACTGACACTTTTCAGTCAGGTTACAAATAAAAGTTATCGCCAAAGAACATTAACTTGAAGTGTTTTGGAGGTGGTTGATTGTGTATGCAACATTATTTGCAGTTACAATGCTTACAACCAACACACCACCTCTTAAAAGCAGATAGTGCCAATATGTACAAAGAATATTTCTTAGTCAATTAAATTATGATAATAAGTTTACTAAATTTTGATATACTTAATATACCAATACCTCATGTAAAACAATTTAGTATTCTTAATGTACATGTAACTTGGAGTCATATTTTTCCTATGTCTCATTGACTTCAGTTTTAGTTGCAGTTTGTTTATATTTGGTTCATGTTTGCAAATATGGAATTTTGTGTTTAATTCATTTCCTGTTTTTGTTCATGATAACTCATTTCTTATTATTGGTGTTAGACATGCTGTACTTCTGTCATACCCTTCACCCAATGCTTTCCCTATCTATCTTAGTGAGAAGGGCAAAGTACTTGGATGCAAATGACCTAAAAGTTTATAAAATGAAATTATTAGGTTGATCTTGTTTTATTGTGCCCGAAGAAACATAAGACATTTTCAAAATGCCCTTCAGTCATGTCTGTTTCATTGCAAACTCATACTCAAACAGCATGCCAGTTGCAATCAAATATAAACAACCAGAGTAAGTATCACATTGTTGAAAACTATACCCATGTAGCTGGTCTGTCAACTGTTTAATCAAATTAAGCAAAAGAAAGCATCCTAGCTTGAAGGCTTTTATTTACTCTATATGTGTATATATATATATATATATATATATATATATATATATATATATATGTTGCCTTCTGCTGTTAAATATGTCTGCTGTTACTAAAAATAGATGAACACTTAAACAGTATTATCAGGAAGACAGTGCTCAACAGAATTATGTCAATATTGACAGAAAGCATCCTGGCTTAAATTCAGTATTGACAGTAAGCATCCTGACTTAAATTCAATATTGACAGTAAGCATCCTGGTTTAAACTCATTTCAGTATTGACAGAAAGCATCCTGGCTTAAATTCAATATTGACAGAAAGCATATTAGCTAAATTTGTTTCAATATTGACAGAAAGCATCCTGGCTTAAATTCATTTCAGTATTGACAGAAAGCATCCTGGCTTAAATTTGTTTCAGTATTGACAGAAAGCATCCTGGCTTAAATTTGTTTTTGACAAATGTTAATGATGTGCCGTCAGATATGGATGAAGATACCGTATTTACCTTATATATTGGGACACAATAAAAAAAAAATTTTTTCCAGTCCCAGAACTTATGGTGAAACTTTTTTTCACTGAGGTCATATATCCCAAGACTTAAGAAACGAAATAAATTTCTATTGCATTTGTGCTCCCCCCACACAGCATGTTGCAGTAAAGCAGATAAACAAAACACTTATTTGATAATGAAAAGAAAGAAACTGACCTTGTATTGTTATTATTGATTCCTTTCTTTCAGCATGAGCATTAAAGAATAAAATATATCCGACTGAAAACTGGATCCAACAAAATTGCAAACAAGAGGGAAATAATCAACTTATATCTTGAAGACAACTGTCATTCACACATGACATGGTGTTAGGTGGAAAATAATCAAGATTGAATTATATCCAGGTCTACTGTATGACAGTGTCTCGCAAAGAAAACCATTATTTGAAAACACATTCGTTTGAGTGTAAGTGACAATCTTTTCGCCAGCAGGGGTTACAAACGAATCATTACTATTTACCTGCAGATGTCAATGCTCCTTTGTATTAATTATTAGCACAGATGCCAAGCACATAGAAGCCTAGGTGGTGAATAAACACAACCGGCAGTGAGCAGTAAACTCCTTCTTTGAACTTACTGGCAGGACATCAAAGACAAAAGTTTATTTTTATTACAAAGCAAGCCGACCTCAGAAGCTGACTTTGGTTAAATTTTTTTAAGGATATCAATACAAAGGTTATTTTATTGCAAAGCAAACTGACCATGGAAGCCGACTGTGGATTCTTTTAAGTGTGCCGATTTTTTTTTTTTTAAATTTTAATGTACAAAGACGGCTGAGATATGGAAGCTAACTTTGGTTTCTTTTCACTGGTATTCACGGGAATTTTGAAAATAAATTGAAACAATGAAACAATTTTAAAGTGACACAATATAGTGCTTCGTGTACGGACATCGATGATCCAGCATCACCCAGAAGATTTTGAGACAATAAAATCGTGATGAATTCATGAAGGCCAGAAGAGATGCAGATGATTTTGCTGATAATATGATATGATCATTAACATGGATGAAATTCTGGTATACTTTGATCACATTCCTGGATGGACTGATGATAAGATGGGGGTCAAGAGTGTGAGAACTAGCAAGACTGGTGCAGATTTGAAAAAATCTGACTTTAGTCCTTGCAGTTTCCGCTTCAGGTGATGTGTTGCCTCTAACAATTTTTCAAGGTATGAGAAAGCTAAAAAAAAGTATGCACCAAAGAATGGATGTGCAAGAGAAGGGTTGTGTTGATGACTTGCTACTACTGTGGATTAAAGAGTTTTCTCTCAAGCACACAGTTTTATATTTTTTAAAACTTACAACTTGAAAAAAAACAATGTGTTCCAGAAGATACAGTGCACAAAAAACTACTTTTAAAACTAATTTATGCTGTCCCAACAAATACGTTGTCCCAACATATATGGTAAATACGGTAATGACCTTCTCTCTCTCTCTCTCTCTCTCTCTCTCTCTCTCTCTCTCTCTCTGCCTGTCCTGTCCATCCAATCACACTTGAAACCACCAAAGCTCAGTAAGCTTATGCATAATTGGATGGGTTAATTGCCTGTTACACATCAATGTGCCTTTCGAAGTTTTCTTCATTTAAGGTCCAGTTTTGATCAAGTTAAATGACCTTTTTTTCATCAGTTTCAAATGTCCATTAAAGCAGATCCATGTAACCAGTATAACTCGGGAACCATTCAACATACTCAGTTGCACTTTGGTGTTTACATTTTTACAGTGACATAAATTTGCCTGGGTTTTATCTTGTTAACTTCATTTGGGACAGACATACTATTGCCCTTCACAGTTAATTTCATGTCTTGCCATTGGAGTTGCCTGTAATCAGTATAGCTCAGAAACTTCAGCAAATTCATATGCAGTTTGATTTCATCATTGTCACTTAGAACCCGAGGTTGTGGCCATTGACAGTAATCTTCATATCTTTACTTGGATGTTGCTTGTATTGATGAGTCCTGAAGTCGATTTGATTTCAAGCATTCACAGTCATGATATAGAGCAGTCATGGCCTCTGAATGCCAGTCATCTCCTAACTTTAGTTTCACATCACAAACTCTGTTTTAGTTGATACCGTGCAAACTGTAGTGTGCTTGGCCCTTTGTGAAGCAATCATTGCCAATAGCTTTGTTTTTTTTAAATTAATTTTAGGTGTAAAAGTCTTCAGAACTGTTCATTAATGGGATTTTATTATAATTGATTGTGTAATTTTATTATAATTTTCAGACATAAACCTCATAAGTTTTGTTTAGCACTTTATATATGCTTGCATATGTTTTATTTGTATCAAAACTTTATTTGGGAATGTGTTTGTCATATTTCCAGGAATCTCCTCCAGAACAAAAGAAACCCAAGACAGATCTTGACCCGAACAAAGGAGACCCTGATCAAGATTTGCAGGTAAAATTACCAAGACAGAAAGAGAAAACAGAGGTTCAATATGGAGTTCTTGTCCCCGATACATGTAAATTCTTAGGTGGAGAAATACCTGAAATGCAGTCAGATCAGTGTGATGGTACAGTTAGCTTTAACGAGAAAGATAAAGAGACAGAATCCAACGTGAAGCATACCCTTAGCACCATACCTGAGACAGTTGCTATGGATTTAAATGATACATTTGCGATGGAAACAGAAGCTGAAAACAAATCTAATCAAAGTTCTGCACTTAATAGTACTAAAGTGACTGGAGATGGCAATACATCTGTAGCAACTAAAATATATAACAACAGCCAAAATGGTGATAAAGATTTGAGTCATAATTCATTAGTGGCCTGCACTAAAGATCAGACTGTATTTAGCCTCAGAAGTGTTCTGGAAAGTCCAAGCTCTGACAGCTCAGACGATGATGGATGTGTCAGCATCATCAATCATAAAATTTTAGTTTTGAGTGGACAGAGTCCTATTGGCTCTGATAGTGAAGATCAAGATGCCTTGGTCAGGAAGAGGTCTGAGGTGAGAGTTCCAAGTTTGAGACAGATATCAAGGATTAGAAGAAATAATTACAGTGGGAATTCTGATGAAATTAGGGTCTATTCAGAACAAGGTGAAAGTTTAAAACATTTGTCTCATGCTGGAACCAGTGTAAGAGAAATGTACTCTTCTAAAACCAACTCACATTTTCAAGTGGATCAGGATTTAACAATAGCTACAGATCATGCCCATGTCTTAGATGAACATGCTGATGATTCCAGACAGGTAGTACAGAGGAGCCAGTCTGATACTGCTATGAATATGATTTCCAACAGAAAGGGTGTCCAGAAAGGGAACAAGCTGTTTCAGGTCATTAGTAGAAAACTGGATCAGGATTTATCAATGTGTGGGAAAACTGCTGAAGGAACAGTAACCCAAGGTACATCTGAGAATGCTGGATTTATTTTGTCACCAATATTTGGTGGTACAAAGTCAAACTCAAGTACAAATAATGAGCATGAAATGAAACTGCTTGTTCTTACTGCAGAAAGCCATGGTGGAAATGATGTTGCAGTTGGATCAAGTCCTGGTTGTATCTTGGAACACCCTGAACCCGAATCCCCCTTGTTGCTAAGAAACATGGAGAAGAAACAAATTTTAGACCTAGACCACAACAAACTACAGGATGAAAAAGGTGGTAAACTGGTTTCAAATGATAAAAGTAGAAGAAATGAGGTTGTTGAGCTGTTTGATGTGTCAGACATTTCAGATGCTTCACCAGTTCAAGTTAAATCATCAAGGCAGTCCCACTCTTCTGTTTTTCATAAAGAGACTGAGAAAATCTCCATGCATTCATCACAAAACTTAAAGAGAATACTTAAAAACTCAAAGGATACAGTTGATCAAGAAAGTAAGTCATCTGTACAAAACGAGTTTGCTGACAGGACAAAAACATGTAATTTAAAGTGTACTTCTGTTTTGGTAATCAATGAATTAGATTCTTCCTCATCGGACAAAGCAGGTTATGAGGATGGTCTTACACCTCTTAAACAGAAGTCTTTAAGAAACAAATTAGGCAGAGGGGAAAAGAAAACAACCCTAGCCACTAAATGTGAGAAGAAAACAAAATCATTGGAATCCCTTTATCAGACAACTTTGACTCAGACAATTTGGATGAACCCGCAAAGGAAAAAGTCATCCCAGTGTCAAAGGTCCCAGGAAGAAGATGACGTGCAAGAGGTAATTCGGCAATCTCTTGATGAAAATCAGAAAACAGATTCACAGTTATGTAACCATAAACCAGAATTACAACTAGGAACTATGAACAATAATGCTAAGGATTTCAAAGAAAATATTTCTCCATTCAAGAAACCAACCAACCCAGCTAAGTTTGATCTTGTGAAATTTGGCAACCAAAGTGTTTTTTCACAAAGACGTAAGAAAGTCTGTGACATCTCATACAGTTGTATAGCTAGCTTTGATGAGTCCATATCTCTTCATTCACATAGTGGCCATGGGACCAAGATGGATTTAGAGAAGGATGGAAACATGCTGAACCTAAACAGAAGTTTAGACCCAGCCGTACAACTGACGCCATATTGCCAAAACTCGGAGACAGGTGAAGAGGGTAAATTATCTGAGATTAAGACCATTATATTTACTTGAAAATGGTAATAATATACATTTTGCGAGATACAGTTTTGCTGTAGTATAACGGGAAAAGGAAGATGGCATTTGTTTGAAATTTATTAATATATCTAGAGATCAATTGCTTATTCTTGTGTCATATACACTAAGTTTTTTATTCACATGGTTACAGTATCTTTTCATGGTTTGGCTGAAAATGACATTTTTGTGGGCACTTAATTTTTGGATTGAAGAAATTTGTACTGTTGTTTTCATGGAGGGATTATTGTTATTTGGGTTTTTAATTCATGGTTTTTCCTATTTCCAGAGAAGGATTATTGTTATTTGGACACTTTAATCCCTGGTTTCTCCTATTGTTTCCACAGAAAGATTATTTTTATTTGGGCTTTTTAATTTCTGGTTTGTCCTATTGTTTCCACAGAAGGATTATCACTATTTTTTTTTGTTGTTCATTGTTTGTCGTATTGTTTCCACAGAAGTATTATTATTATTTGGGTTTTTTAATCATTGGTTTGTCCTATTGTTCCTGCAGAATGATTATTTTTATTTGGGTTTTTAATTCATGGGTTGTAGCAAATATGGGATCCACAAAGATTGGTATTCCTTGAAAGGTAGTGAATTCAAGGTAATTTGACAATAGCAGCCAGAGCCAAACAAATAGCAAAATTGTGCCACATAGAAATATGATAATTATTTGGATCTATCTTTTCGCAAGTATGTATTAATTGAACCATTTAAAATTGGAATAGAATATGTAGATAAATAGATCTATTTGAATTTTCATGAACCATATAGTAATCACCCCTTCCATCTGTCTGTCACATTATCTGAATTGCCTTCAACCTATAGTAATCACCTTTTGTATATCTGTCACACCATATGAATTGCCTTCAACCTGTAGTAATCACCTTTTGTATATCTGTCACACCATCTGAATTGCTTTCAACCTGTAGTAATCATTTTGTATATGTCACACCATCTGAATTGCTTTCAACCTGTAGTAATCACCTTTTGTATATCTGTCACACCATCTGAATTGCCATCAACCTATAGTAATCACCTTTTGTATGTCTGTCACTCCATATGCATTGCCCTCGACCTATGATAATCACCTTTTCCATCTGTCTGTCACTATATATGTCAGTTCATACCTCTTGTAACTAACAATGCTATGCAACCCTTATACATAGTTTGGTAGGTGATTGCCTAATACATGTAGATGTGCCTTTTAAATGTTTTGTCTTTTCAGGTCCAGTTTTGACAGTTATTTGCCATTTTATATCAGTTTTAATTCACCACTGCAGCAGATTCTTGTAATCTGCATAGCTCAGAAATCATCAAACATTCTGATGCAGTTTGAAATGAATATTGTCTCACAGACGTGAATGTTCCTTTTATGGATTTCACTTGTCAGTTCCATCTTGGATAGAGTTATGACCCTTGAAAATTAGTTTGATAGGTGATTGCCTAATACATGTAGATGTGCCTTTTAAACGTTTTGTCTTTTCAGGTCCAGTTTTGACAGTTATTTCCCTTTTTATATCACCACTCCGGTGGCCTAGTGGTTAGAGCATCCGCCTCGGATGCGGGAGGTCGTGGGTTCGATCCCCGGCCAAGTCATACCAAAGACTTACAAAAATGGTACTAACAGCATCCTCGCTTGGTGCTCAGCATTAAGAGGTTAGTGTTAGGACTGGTTGGCCTGGTGTCAGGATAATGTGACTGGGTGGGACACCATGCTACATGTCTGCGGCATGATGCCCCAGTGCTAGACATCACTATAAACTGCCACACTGCAGACATCGTAGCGATATGACTGAAAAATTGTTAAAGCTACGTTAAAAATCCAAATCACACACACACACACACACACCCTTTTTATATCAGTTTTAAATCACCACTGCAGCAGATTCTTGTAATCTGCATAGCTCAGAAATCATTAAACATTCTGATGCAATTTGGAATGAATATTGTCTCATAGACTTCGATGTTCCTTTTATGGATTTCACTTGTCAGTTCCATCTTGGATAGAGTTATGACCCTTATGCTTGCAGTTAACATAGCTCAAGAACAACTTTGCATATTCTAATGCAATATGGTATGAACATTGCTCTTACAGACCTAAATGTGCCATTCATGGGTTTGTCACATCAGCTCCATTTTTTAAGAGATATGGCCCTTGACAATAATCTTAGGAGCTGCAGTAGTTCAGTTGTGAGAAAGATTAACAAGACTTAAGATTCCCATTATTTTTATTTATTAAAAATTAACATGGCTAGTCAACTACTGTCCATTTTTAGGGGTGCAAGAACAGTGGTACTTCAGTGAGAACAACAATTAAGAACAAGAATAGTCAAACCTGTCCTCATGGTCACCTTTACATAGCAGCCATCTGGTCACCATGGCTATTCTATTCCACCAGTGCACATTTCTTATATAAATGTCCTGTGTAACAGTCACCTGCATTCTGCAATCAGTAGCCTGGTGTTTCCTAACCAATCAATGATTTGTCCCTTTATGCAGTCACTGTAGCCTCTATGCAGACTTTTGCTTCATGTGGAAGGCAGTGTATAGATAAGTAATATGCTTATGTTTAATTATTTTGCCTGTATTCACTGTACTTCATTCACATTGTCAATGTAACTTAAAGGTGTCAGTTTCAAAAGCAGGCAGTTTTTATCATTAGGGTAAATGGTCAAAGCAATTTGTCTGCTGGATGGTGGGTAAACTCATTATAGCAACAGAAGTGGAAGTCACCTTTTGACTAGTGTGACAGGTATTGTTCGATATCTTCATCTATTTGCCTGTGAATTAAAGGTATCTCTGATGAAAAGAGTTCATCTATGAGAAAACATGAGTTAACATCCTTTTTCTTTAGGGTCAGGGGTTATTTAATATTCAAATTTTGTCTGTAAAGGTAGGTGAAGTTTCAGTTCATGAGTCACAGAGAATAGCAATATATGGCTTCTTTCAATTCCCTTATATTAGGCCTGCCACATAAACTGACTGTCTTTTCATACCTGCAAGTTGAGCAACTGGCTAATCCAGATATTATTTTTGAAGAATGAAAAGCAGATTGGAATACTTGAGAGTCAGACATCTGTTTTGCAGTTTGCTCTCAATCAGTAGTGAAATCAGTGTTTTGCCATGGTGGACAAAACAAACATAGATCAGTGATTATTTTGAGTTAGTGTAGATTATAGGATGGATTAAATTGAGCTGGATACAGTAATCTTGTGTGGAACTTAAATTTGAGAGAGAACAACATATGCATGTATTTTATGATTTTGTTGTATAGTGCACATAAAACAAAGTTGATAATAATAATTATTGTTTTTATTATTATGATTATTATTACTATAATTAAATTTGGTGCATGATATTTATTATTTTTATATATAAAAAAAAACAATTTTGACAGGTGAATCTGTGTACAAAGGTCACCTGTGTACAATGGCCAGTTTTGCTGTATCCCATTGATGGATACTATTGATGGTTTTAACTGTATATTCATGCTCAAAGAAACAAATATTTTTATTTTTGTAATTTTTTTAATTATTTCCAAAATTAAATATAAAGACTCGAGAAGCAAATGTAATAGTGATATATATATATATATATATATATATATATATATATATATATATATATATAAAAAACTTGTATATGCAGGTGCACAAGATGTACATATATTGATAACAATAACAATTTCAGAATTTTTCTTCTGTTGTTTCTCATAGATACTTTTCTTTAAATATTTGAAAAAAGTTTCATTTTTGTATCAGTCTGTATCCCTTATTTTCAAACAAAGTGTGTAGGTACATGTAAATACTACAGCAGTGCTTTGTATCTTTTGGCCTCTGTGAGTTGATTGCTGATCCGTGCATAAATTTATCTAGGGGTGGAATGATTAATCAAAAAATCAATTCTTGTAATAATATCGATACAAAAAGTCAAGAATGTGCACAAAACGTTACTTACCCAATACAGATTAGTTTAACCTTCAACAATTGTGAATAATTATTAGTTGATACATTTTCATTCTTTAAGTTCAAAATTCTTCTGAGACCACAATCACAGGCATAGCTACATATTTGTCAGATTTTTTAAAAAACTATTGACAACACTCACATGCCTTCTAAGAATTAGCATGAGGTGACTAACATGGTTTGAAATCTATTCCCCCCCCCCAATCCCATGCTAATTATTTCATCCCATCAGCATGTTCAGCCACTGATAACCAATAATGACATAAAGGAGACATTACAGACTTGTTCTTCATTTATGATCTAAATACTTTACTGATAATCACTTTAAATGCAAAGCTCTTCTGTTGCTTTGTATCCTGTCTACTGGTATCAGATTTGAAGGCTACACTGTCTTCCATTGTGTCACAAAGGGAAATATCTTTACATGCAATTCTAATTGGTGGTTATTTTTTGTTCAAGTCCAGAGTAAAACAATAATGACCAATCAGAACTAACTGTTGCTTACTTACTGTGTGACATACCAGAAGTATTACATCAAAACTTAGTCCAAAGCAATAGATAAGCTTTGCACAGAAGTATTACATCAAAACTTAGTCCATATAGATGCAAAGCAATAGATGAGCTTTGCACAGAAGTATTACATCAAAACTTAGTCCACATAGATGGAAAGCAATAGATGAGCTTTGCACAGAAGTATTACATCAAAACTTAGTCCACATAGATGGAAAGCAATAGATAAGCTTTACACAAAAGTATTACATCAAAACTTAGTCCATATAGATGGAAAGCAATAGATAAGCTTTGCACAGAAGTATTACATCAAAACTTAGTCCACATAGATGGAAAGCAATAGATAAGCTTTGCACAGAAGTATTACATCAAAACTTAGTCCACATAGATGGAAAGCAATAGATAAGCTTTGCACAGAAGTATTACATCAAAACTTAGTCCACATAGATGGAAAGCAATAGATAAGCTTTGCACAGAAGTATTACATCAAAACTTAGTCCACATAGATGGAAAGCAATAGATAAGCTTTGCACAGAAGTATTACATCAAAACTTAGTCCACATAGATGGAAAGCAATAGATAAGCTTGGCACAGAAGTATTACATCAAAACTTAGTCCACATAGATGGAAAGCAATAGATAAGCTTTGCACAGAAGTATTACATCAAAACTTAGCCCACATAGATGGAAAGCAATAGATAAGCTTTGCACAGAAGTATTACATCAAAACTTAGTCCATATAGATGGAAAGCAATAGATAAGCTTTGCACAGAAGTATTACATCAAAACTTAGTCCATATAGATGCAAAGCAATAGATGAGCTTTGCACAGAAGTATTACATCAAAACTTAGTCCACATAGATGGAAAGCAATAGATGAGCTTTGCACAGAAGTATTACATCAAAACTTAGTCCACATAGATGGAAAGCAATAGATAAGCTTGGCACAGAAGTATTACATCAACTTAGTCCACATAGATGGAAAGCAATAGATAAGCTTGGCACAGAAGTATTACATCAACTTAGTCCACATAGATGGAAAGCAATAGATAAGCTTTGCACAGAAGTATTAATCAAAACTTAGTCCACATAGATGGAAAGCAATAGATAAGCTTTGCACAGAAGTATTACATCAAAACTTAGTCCATATAGATGGAAAGCAATAGATAAGCTTTGCACAGAAGTATTACATCAAAACTTAGTCCACATAGATGGAAAGCAATAGATAAGCTTTGCACAGAAGTATTAATCAAAACTTAGCCCACATAGATGGAAAGCAATAGATAAGCTTTGCACAGAAGTATTACATCAAAACTTAGTCCATATAGATGGAAAGCAATAGATAAGCTTTGCACAGAAGTATTACATCAAAACTTAGCCCACATAGATGGAAAGCAATAGATAAGCTTTGCACAAAAGTGGCTATTAAATGATCTGTAAAGTATTTGTTGTTCATCTTTCAAGTACAAAGATGACCATGACATCGCTAACTGGTTTGGTTTCGGAGAGTACATGAATGGCTAATTAAGACAATTTGTGCTCTGAACTGTCTGTGGCACACTTGACTGGAGATGTAAATTGGGTTTGCTTGAACAATAGAGGATGTGCTGCACTTCTGAGATTTCTTCTGCTCATGCTTCTGCACAGCCTCTGCAGTTCTCTTCTGTTCAAGGTCTGTTGCACCCCAGTATGTGTGAGACTCCACCAGGTGGAGTGATCCTATGTGCAATCTTCCCAAGACCCAGGTGTCAATATTGAATTGTTTTAAGGATGGCTTCAGGGAATCTTTGAAGCATTTCTTCTGACTACCTGAGATCGCATTCCCTCCTTCAGCTCGCTGTAGATCTTCTTTAGTTTTCAGTCTTCAGACATCATGGTGACCTGGCCTGTCCATCTCAACTGTGAATTCATCTGCAGAGTGCTTGGAATACCTGCCCTTGTGAGAACCTCTGTGTCTGGGACTCTGTCCTGTTTTCTTATCCTCTTTAGTTTCCTCAGGCAGCTCATGTGAAATGATTCATTATCTTCTTGGCATGACATCTGTACACTGTCCAGGTTTTGCATACATACAGCATGGTCAGCAACACAATGGTTTTGTAGACCTTAGGTTTTGTTCGTAGACTAATCCTCTGCACTCCCATTCATTTGTACACAGTCTGCCAAAGGCCACACTTGCTCTTGCAGTTTAGCATCAGCTTCATCATTGATATGGACTGCATGTGACAGTGTGATGCTGAGACAAGTGAACTTGTCCACTGCCATGAGGTTTGGCCATTTACTGTGATGGAAGGCTTCTGGAATCCCAAAATACAGCATTTCTAACCTACATTATTACATTATCAGGCTAAATCTTCTATCGCATACCATTTGATTTTGCTTTCTGTGACTTGTTTATTTTCCTTAATCTATTTGCCCAATGATTTATGAAAACAGACAATTTAATGAAGTGGTTATTCTTGACACAATGATGTCTGCCATTATTACCCCATGACAGGTTCACTTAGAGTTTAAAAGTTTGGGTAAAATAGTGTGATGATAGCACAGCATCACTGGGTGGAAGTCTTCCTCGATGAAGTCAGTGGCCTGGTCAGAATAGCTTCAAGATGAGTTCAACGACCATGTGCTCAGGGCTAGGGCGTGCCACATTATATCAGTGGATTTTGGCTGTGGTCATCCAATCTGGAGAGGGATGGGCTCCGCCAGGCTGTATCTTGCCCTTGGCACACCACATGAAGACAACTAACAATTCTTCCATACTGGATTGGTCACAGCCTGGGTCAACAATGACCGTGCCTTCCGCTGCACACCAGGATGGAGGTGACAAGTATGCTACTGGTGTCCCCACTACCAAGATCCGTGGGAGAGACAACATCAATATTGGTACATGGAACGCTAGAACACTGAGGGCTATGGGAAAGTTGAAAGAACTTACACATGAGTTGGAGAGGTACAACTGGAACATTATTGGTCTCTGCGAAGTGCGCTGGTAAAACTTTGGCGAAATAACAACAGATGAAGGGCATAAGCTGCACTTCAGCAAAAGAGGGGACAAACACAATCATGGTGTTGGATTTCTTGTCCACAAGGGCATTGTGAACAGCATTATTGGTTGCCATCCAGTCTCAGGCAGGCTTATTACCATCTGCCTGAGGGCGACTCCCTTCAACATCACAATCATACAGGCCTATGCACCCACATCTAACTATGATGACAATGAACTGCAGAATTTTTATAACCAACTGCAAGATGTCATTGCCAACTCACTCAAGAAGGACATTCTGTTTGTACAAGGAGACTTGAATGCAAAGGTGGGAGTTGATTCACAGACAAACTGGCAAAGCACCTGTGGACCCTTCTGCAAAGCAGAAACAAATGAAAGAGAACTCAGGCTCTTGGAGTTTGCTGCCTACAACAATCTTGTGCTAGCCAACACATTCAACCCTCACAAAGCATCTAGAAGATGGACCTGGCACAGTCCAGATGGGCAACATCACACCAGACTGACTACATCTTAGTGAAAAAAACAATTCTGCACTTGACTGAATATCGCCAGAACACGAAGTTTTCCAGGAGCAGATATTGGAAGTGACCATGACTTATTAATGACAATGTTTTCCCTCCACCTGAAAATGGTCAAAAAGCCTAACCAATCAAGAATCAGATTTGACCTTGAAAAATTGAAAGATCCAAAAGTCGCAGAAGCCTTCCAAGCAATGATAGGTTTTAAATTTGCACCTTTGATAACCCTGGACAGCCAAGACACTGGCCTAGAGTCCTTAACAACCACATTCAACACAGCTGTGACTAGCACAGCTAGCGAGATCATTGGCAAATATTGTCGAACAAAGAAACTTTGGGTCATAACAGATGTCCTTGAACTATGCGACAAAAGAAGAGAACTGAAAAAGGGAAAAAGAGATCATGAAGGAGCTAGAAAATACAGAGAGATAAACAACATGATCAGAAAAGCATGAAAAAGGCAAAGGAAGGATTCCTTTGCCTTTTTCATGCTTTTCCTGATCATGTTGTTTATCCAGGATGGATAGAAAGACAACGCTGCAAAATCGAAGACAGTCTGAGTAGAAATGACAGCAAAATGGCATATCAACTGGTGAAAGACCTCACAACCCATAAACAAGTGTTACGTGTAGGCTGATACAAAAGTAACAAAAGAAAAGAGTGAAGTCAACAAGCTTTGTAAATTTAACAAAATAATTTATTTCCCTAGAAAACAAGGTAAAAATATGAAATAGGACTTAGGTTTGTCAACATAATCCAAAATTAATCCTAGAAATTGAAAAATATAAGTCCTATCACTAAACAGTTCTAATTGAATCCCAGTTCGAATCTCAATGAAGTTTCAATATGGAAGGCGATGACGTCCTCTATAACCAGTTTGTGCTGATGTGTCAACAGTTCCTTGTTGAGTCACCAAGAATATAATTCCGGCTTTTGAATTCCGAATAATTTGGTGAATCTCTTTGTCCAAGAATTTCAATGAAGACGAGTATTTTCCAGGGTGAATAAATTATTTCAAATAAAAAACTCAGTTCAAATGGCAACAACAGGAATACCTTTCTGCCTGAAGGTATATTTTACAACTGACTAAATCCACTAGAAAATGTCTGTTTTAACCTGCGATTTTAGATCACATGATGGCTCATGTGGTTACTTAACTTGAACAGCGCAGTAAAACAAAATGCTAATTTGCACATAAGCTAGAATAGCCCTATCTAAGAATCAGATTCCCACACTGGAAATTGTTGTTGTTGTTGTTGTTGTTGTTGTGGGGCTTAACGCCATTTTTCAGCACACGATAGGCTATACATGGCGGCCAGTATTAATGGTGGAGGAAGAAACCGGGAAATCCCCGGAAAGAACCACCGACCCACGAGAAGCTACTGGCAAGCTTTCTCACATATCCACATTCGCCGAATCCTAGACTCGAACCCACGCAGACAGAGGTGAGATGGCAGTGATCCGTAACGGAGAGCGCTTTAGACCACTCGGCCACTCGGGGCCCCTTCACACTGGAAATAAATTGAAAAATAAAACTGTTTACAACAGACTAACACATGGGTTGATCATGACCTTGCTAATGACCAATCATTTTCACCCAATGTTTACAAAATCGGAAAGAAGGTCAAGAACTAGGTTAACTAAAAACGAAAATGTAGCAATCGAACTGCATTGTTATCAGGTCAAAACAGAAAACTGAACCTTCCGAAAAAAAGGCAAATCCAGTGAATAAAGTTATCACTACAATAACGTAATGAAATAAAAATAAAATGAAAGAGAATTTAGAACTAACACACAAGCAATTAAATTACATGTACGTAACACAAGGGAAAACTACCACCATCCAAGACAAATCAGGAAAATGCCTCACATAAGATCAAGAGATCCTCAAGCGATGGAAAGAATACTGCTCAGAATTGTACAATCATAAGACCCAAGGAGATCCAGCTGTACTAAATTGCCCTCAGGCAGAAGAAAATTGATGACAACCCCATTCTTCGTGAAGAAGTAGAAATTGCAGTTAGGTCACGAAAGAAAGGAAAGTCAGCCAGCATTTACAACATACCAGCAGAGCTCATTTAAACAGGAGGAGAAGAGATAGTCACAGTCCTAACAACAATCTGCAACAAGATATGGCAGACAGGAGAATGACCCACCACATGGACTCAATCCTTGATCATCGTGCTCCCCAAGAAAGGAAACTTACAGCTATGCCAAAACTACAGAACCATCAGTTTGATCAGTCACCCAAGCAAAGTCATACTGAAGATAATTCTCAGCAGACTAAAGCCTCAAGCAGAGAAAGTTATTGCTGAAGAGCAAGCAGGCTTCCAAGCAGGAAGAAGCACCACAGAACAAATCTTCATTCAGACTCCTTTGCGAGAAATACCTTCAGCATCAGCAGAATCTATACCACCTGTCTATAGATTTCAAAAAGGCCTTTGACAGGGTATGGCATGCAGCCTTGTGGGCAACTCTAAGGAGGTACAACATCAGCTTAAACCTGGTGCAGGTTGTTGAGCACCTCTGTGACAAAGCCACCAGAGCTGGCGGCAGAGAAGATTGGTTTCGAACAACAGCTGGAGTCAGACAGGGCTGTATACTGTCACCTACACTCTTCAGCATTTTCCTGGAAAGGATCATGGATGATGCCTTGCATGACCACAAGGGTACTGTCAGCATTGGAGGAAGAACAATCACCAACCTTCGCTTAGCAGATGATGTTGATGGTTTAGCAGGAGATGAAAAAGAACTGGCTGATTTGGTTGAGCACTCAACACAACCTCCACAACATACAGTATGGAGATTAGCTCTGAAAAAACCAAACTGATGACAAACAACACCAATGGCATCAGTGCAGAAATAAAGGTCAGTGGAGAGAAGCTGGAAAGAGTCACAAGATTCGATAACTTGGGATCAATTATCACAGATGAGGGCTCCAAACCAGAACTACTTTGCAGGATTGCCCAGACAACAGTAGCAGTAACAAGGTTGAGACCAATATGGAAAGATACCAACATTGCATTTGGTTCCAAAATAAGGCTGATGTACTCGATTGTCATATTCATCTTTCTGTATGCTTGTGAAACATGGATGCTCACATCAGATCTAAAGAGAAGGATTCAAACCTTCGAAATGAGATGCTACCGCAAGATCTTGGACATCTCAAACATTGACCATGTAACCAACGAAGAAGTCCACAACAGGATCCAACAAGCCATAAGATCCTATGAAGACCTCTTGACCACTGTAAAAAAGCACAAAATGAAGTGGTACGGTCATGTCGCAAGATCATCTGGACTGGCAAAAACAATCTTTGCAAGGCACAGTGCGAGGGTGCAGAAGAAGAGGCAGACAGAAAAAGATGTGGTAAGACAACATTAAGGAGTGGACAGGCTTGGGATTTGGAGATTCCCAAAGGGCAGTAGAGAACAGGGAAAGATGGAGAGATTTGGTTGTAAAGTCAACTGTGGTGCCCCAACGACCTTTTGGGTTAAGGGACTGATGATGATAAGTTTTTTATAAGAAAAAGATAACACAAACATGGAAGTTAAAATATTATATTTTTTTTGTTTAAATTAAAAAGGTTTTTTTTCTCACTTAGTGTATTTTTAAAAACACAAATTGCAATTAACATAATGATGTTTAAGTTTTGAAAGACAAGTTGGTATGTTTTCTTCATCAAATGGTAGCTGATAACTTGCTGAAATCGAGCTGTGACAACTTGCTCGGCAAATGGGTAATGGTCAGTAAGGTATTAAAACAAGCCTGTGAATGTGCAAAATTTTGTTTGTCTGTGCAATTTATTGGTGTCAACCCAAGCTCTTTAATGCATGCAATACATATTGCCTTGAGCTACAAGACAACACTGGAACTACCTGGCTAGGGTGAGGGAGAATCTCAGAAGTACTGTCAATCAGTGTACATTTAAAAAATCACAGGGCAGTCGTTTCTGTTTTCCTAACAGAAGAAGGTGAAGTTTACATTTTTTAGGCAACTTAGTAGCCCACTTCAACAGGTTGTGTGACCCCTGGCACAGAATTGGTGAGGGAACAGATTCAAAATCTAAAGAGTTATAGTCGCTTTGTTAATCTCAAGATGGGGAGCGGGTGTTGTCAATAATTTCATTTTTCACTTACAGCAATTAGTGCCTGTGGTTGCCATAGTTGTTTTGCATCTGCAATAGTTACAGTGTGATGGATTTGATTGTTAGTCATCTCTATTCCCACACTCGGGCTTGTTCTTGATTAGAACTTTCCCTGCATGATGATATTGCACTATTTCTTCTTCTGCTTTGAAGATAAGACTGATGCTTTCCAAATTTAAGTAAAGATGAAAGAAGATATTTTTAAAGCATTTATGCAGTGCAAAACAAAGGGCATGGAGCCTCTTCAGTAGGAGTTCTGCATCTGATCAAATGGAACAGCCCAAAATGGCCTTGAAGGTTCAGTTAAAATCACTAACAACTAAGAGATAGTCTGTTTGGAAATATTTCATTTTATCTTGTCTAGGATAAGAATTGCTAATGAACAAATAAGTCTATGTCTGTCTGTAATCTGCATACTTGAAATACAACCATGATGCCAACACATAAAAACAGCACCACCCTGCCACTGCCAGACTTTCGAAAGATGAAAAGAATACCAGGTTGATATGTGTATTGATAATGTATCATATCATCATGAATAATATTGATTTTGCTGCACAGGTTTATTGTTTTAGTCCTGGTTATATCTAGTGTATTTTATCCATCTCTTTCTCCCTGTCACATCCATTTCACAGCATTATTTAATGTTGAGATTTTTTTCCATGCATATTTTTAATTGAAAGAGCCACTTCCATAATCTGGTTAAATCATTTGTGTGTTTGTGTTTGCATGCATGGCTTTTATTAATTTCATCCAGCACACACTAATCTCTCATTAACTGGATTATAACCTCATCTATTATTTAGCAGTAACATTTGTATATGGGGTTTTTTCATCAATCTCTCTCTCTCTCTCTGATGGACAGTTACTTACACTTGATTCTAAACACTTTGCACTTTATAAAAAAAACCCATGATCTTAATCAGTATTTTTTTTTATCATGTTATTATTACTTCATGAAAATGAAAATGTCATGAAATCTTATTATTCTGTATTGACTGTCAGATGATCTAATTATTCCTTTTTTGACCAGTTTTTTATCCCATCATATTGATTTTGAACATTATCCTCTCCTGGAAATGTATTGATCTCCAAAGAAAGGACATGACTTTCTCCCAGCACTGAGAAGACACTGGCATACAGACACAGAAACAATGGAAATTTAATCCTTTCCTTGTGAGACACACTAATTACAACTTTACAATGGAAAGGTTTTTTTTTTTGAAGATACTGTTTCCCACCAAGAGCCTCAATACACAGCACATGTCCCAATTAGAAACCCATAGCAACCATACTGTACTTATGTCCAGTACGGGTTTCTTGTTTTATCTCATTTATTGCATTATGGACAGAGTTTTGGCCTTTGTTGATCAGGTTCCCATTTTTACATTTTCTGTAGCCTGTCTTGATGAATAGCAACCAAGTCATGCTATATAACAAAAAAGACATGACTTTAAACTGTGTGCTGATTCTATCATGACTTCAAAACACAAATTCCTAAATATGCATCTGTAACAAATGGAGACATTGAGTTCAATTATCAAACACTAATAAAACACAGTTAATCCAGATTTAATAAAGTTTTTTCATTGTATCAGTGCCTTTAGCAAGAAATGAACAGGTTTTATTTAATAATTAAACTTCATATTTTACAGAGTTGATGCACTAATCAAGCTTGAACATCTTTTACAAACTGCATGAATGGCCATAGTAAAGCAAAGCGTGTTCAAGCGTAGTGTGTAATTGATTTTCAAGGGTGTTCAAGCATAGTGTGTAATTGATTTTCAGGGGTGTTCAAGCGTAGTGTGTAATTGATTTTCAGGGGTGTTCAAGCATAGTGTGTAATTGATTTTCAGGGGTGTTCAAGCATAGTGTAATTGATTTTCAAGGGTGTTCAAGCATAGTGTAATTGATTTTCAAGGGTGTTCAAGCATAGTGTAATTGATTTTCAAGGGTGTTCAAGCATAGTGTGTAATTGATTTTCAGGGGTGTTCAAGCATAGTGTAATTGATTTTCAAGGGTGTTCAAGCATAGTGTAATTGATTTTCAAGGGTGTTCAAGCATAGTGTAATTGATTTTCAAGGGTGTTCAAGCATAGTGTAATTGATTCTCAAGGGTGTTTAAGCATAGTGTGTAATTGATTTTCAGGGGTGTTCAAGCATAGTGTGTAATTGATTTTCAGGGGTGTTCAAGCATAGTGTGTAATTGATTTTCAGGGGTATTCAAGCATAGTGTGTAATTGATTTTCAGGGGTGTTCAAGCATAGTGTGTAATTGATTCTCAAGGGTGTTCAAGCATAGTGTGTAATTGATTTTCAGGGGTGTTCAAGTGTTATAGTGTGCAGTTGATTTTCAGGGGTGTTCAAGCATAGTGTGTAATTGATTTTCAGGGGTGTTCAAGCATAGTGTGTAATTGATTTTCAGGGGTGTTCAAGCATAGTGTGTAATTGATTTTCAGGGGTGTTCAAGCATAGTGTAATTGATTCTCAAGGGTGTTCAAGCGTTATAGAGTGCAGTTGATTTTCAGGGGTGTTCAAGCATAGTGTGTAATTGATTTTCAAGCTTCAGGACTTCATGAAGAGTTAATATAAAGTTTAATTCTTTTACTGTAATTACAGATAGTTGTAAAAATACTTATTTTTAACAAGACATTATAAAGTAATTGTCTGCTTTCCATCATTTTCCTTGCAATGAATAATTGTATAATTAAATACAGAAAAATAGTACACTGAAACTCTGATCTGATGCCCTTTTAACTGATTTTTATAGAAAGTGTACAGTATGATATAAATAGATCATTTAAAATTATATTTGATAAACAGGATACAATATCAATGAAGCCATCATCACCACTTTCAGATAACATTTAATTCATTTAAAGAAGGCTTTCCAATCAACAGATGAATAAATTGATACAATTCAATACATACAAGATAGATTATATAAAACTGAGATTTTCATTCATGCTGAATCCAGATTTTGAGACTGGGATGTTGACTAGAGGCTCTCTTCCCATGACTTCCACACTGGCTGATGAGGAATCACAGGACATTCCCTGTAGCTCACACAGCTACAAGTTTTGGCCCAGCAAAAGGAAAAGGTCTTTCAATCCTGCAAAAACTAATGATGGTAGGTCATTGCTTTATCAGCTCCCAAGAAACACCACATACTGTTCATCACATTTTTGACATCTTAACACTGTTACTGCTGTCATGGCAGCAGGCATTAACTTTTCTGTATGTAGCTCATTTTCTCTGCAAATTCTGTATTAACCGCTACAAAACTTGATGGGTTTACTTGTACTGAAGTTTCCTCATGGCAGCCTATATTTTATTTGTCAGTGCTTATGTTTTTGCAATTAGTTTCATTACTCTTGACATTATTGCATATATAGCTATCCAACTTGATAATTATATTAAATTTCTTGACATTATTGCATATATAGCCATCCAACTTGATAATTATATTAAATTTCTTGACATTATTGCATATATAGCCATCCAACTTGATAATTATATTAAATTTCATGACTGATATTCAAGCCTTAAATAAGGTTACAGTAAGCTACTTTTACGCTGTCTTTACGGTTAAATGAATTTATGGTATTGTCCTTCATCAGTTGTCAGTCCTTCAGTCACAATTGCTATTTTCAATATTTTCTATAAAAAAAACATTTTGCAGATGATTTTACATGGAGCATTCTGGCATAAAGGCCTTAAATGGATGCCAATCCATCACCATTTGTAGCCACCATTACTTAAAAGATTTTTTAACAACCCTTAAAAACAGCTTTTTCACAGAAAAAATCCCACTCAATGGCAATTGACCAAATTCAAAAGAAAAGTATCCTGTTCTGAAGGTTTTTAAAAATCTGCCAGTCTGCCTTTAGATTTGACTACTGTTACCAAAAAAATATAAAAAAATTAACAACAACTTGTCAGCAAAACAAGCTCAACAGAATTTGGCCATATTTGATAGAAAACATCCTGGTATAGATGACTTTCAAGTTTGTTAACGTGATACTGATTCATGATCAAATATGGCCTCAATCACTAAAAACTAGTAAACTTGACATGAATTTTGCATATACTGTTCTTTAGAATTGGACCAAGTTTGACAGACAACATTCTTGAATTAAGAACATTTAAATTTATTTATTCAAATGATGCCAGTTGACCATTAAATATAACTACCAATATTAAAAAAATTAAATCCTTTGAATTTCTCAATAAACCACCCATTAGAAGTTAAGCAATTTCACAGCATCTTGACATGTAGGGATTTTAAATTTGTACAAATGATTCCCATTTGTCTTCAAATATATTATATGGCTACAGTTACTAGAAATACAAGAACTTTTTAATAGCTTATTCTGAAAAACTGGTTAATGGCTTACAACAATTTGATTGAATTTGACAGAAAGCATCCTAGATTGGAAGCCATTCATATTTATAGAAATGTTTCCAATCCTACATCGAAATATAGCCACCAATACTTAAGAGAGAAACATTTACACAATTTTATCTTTAAAAAAAAAAATGCTCAACAGAATTGAACCAACTCTGAGAGAAAGAATTATGGCTTAGAGGTTGGTCAGTATATGATGGTTGATATTGATGTGCCTTCAAAAATAGGTAAAGATGTCATATGGGTACAAATTATTGTCTGGCAGTGACAGTTATATCCTTATTACCAGCCATGTTAAAATTTGATGATATTTTTCAGAACCATAACTGTTGCATTAATTGCTTATTCAGCTGAAACTTGAGTATATTACAAAATGCCAATTGCTCCGGTGGCCTAGTGGTTAGAGCGTCCGCCTCAGATGCGGGAGGTTGCGGTTTGAACCCTGGCCAGGTCATACCAGAGACTCATCAAAATGGTACTAACAGCTGCCTCGCTAGTTGAACAGCATTAAGAGGTTAGTGTTAGGAATGATCGGACTGGTATGAGGATAATGTGACTGGGTGGGACATGATGCTACATGTCTGCGGCATGATGCCTCAGTGTTAGACATCACTACTGGCTGCCACACTGCAGACATCATAGTGATATGACTGAAAAATTTTTAAAGCTGCATTAAAAATCCAAATCAGACACACACACACACACACACATGCGCACAAAATGCCTAAATGAATGTGTGACAATTTCCATATTATAAAATGCCTAAAGGTTTGTGTAATGATATGCATATTACAAAATGCCTAAAGGATTGTGTGTGATGATTTGCATATTACAAAATGCCTAAAGGAGTGTGTGATGATTTGCTTAGTCAGGATTTTCTTGCTTGTGTAAGCAGATAGCTGTGGCACAATAATGCTGGTCACTCAGTATATCCCCTATGGGAGCAGGACAGGGCGTCAGAAATCTCCTTGGTGTCAAAACTGGGGTCAAATTAAAAGTTTGTGGCTCTCTGAAGCATAAATGAGGGTAATGGGAAACACTATCACTGGTAAGACATCATGCTTTGCAGTACACTTGTTAAATATTGTGGCACAGTAATTTCAGTTCTCTTTTGAAGCTTGAGGATCTGAGCCAGAATTTGATATGGACACAGTAATAACAGACATGCTATCAGTCAGTTAATTTTTTGGCAGTTTGTCATCCAGCTGATTATCTGTGAATTTATTCATTTAAGTATCAATCCATTATTGTCATGTCCGTAACTTTGGTATCACTTTTCTGATGGTTACACTGGTGACAGGGAAAAGTGCAATACATCATTGCATAGGTCAAAGGTGAGATACCACATTTTGCAGAACGCTTGTATACATGTAGATCTATGGTAAAAACAGAACAGTTTTAAAATTGTCCTCAGCAAAATGTAATTCAGTTGACAGTTAACATATTTTGTGATCTATCTGCTGTAAGGTTGATGCATCTCCTGGGCTTTCAGATTTGGTTGTGGGCGGGGGTTTCTGTAAATTTGAGGTTGAAATATTCCTAATTTTTGCTAGTTATTGCCTGTTGTTGTCATCTCAAGTTTCAGTTGGATACGTCATGTCATTGTGGTGAAAATTGATCATAATTAGGTAAATAGAGAATCCCATAACAGGAAATAACAGTACACTGAAACAATTTGTAAACAGCAAGTAACATCAAACCAAGAATTCTTATCCATCTTTCAAAATGTCATTTACAGAAACTTTAAACCTTTCATTTATGCCAAAAAAGTTGTGACTGCAAACAAGAATACTCCATTTAAAAATCTCAGTGTTTATTATATTTTATGCTAGGTTAGACAAATGCTTAACATCAAGACATGAACAAAGAGTTACTTAAAATATATAATTATCCTTGATTTTCAGAAAAATTGAGATTCAGTTTACAAACACTTTGCCAGAGGTGATAATGATAACAGAAAATGATTAGCAGATTCAAATGAAAAAGAACAAAACTTTATTGTGAAATCCCATGCCCTCCCCCCGGCAGAGAAATCACTGAATACTATGCTATCAACAGAAATTGCATTTACCAAGGACACTAGTTTACTAGTGTGTCTATTTTAGCTTTATCTGTTAGAAAACAAATATATATGTAATGTTTCTCTGTTTTTAAAATCAAGTGATGAAAAAGACAATGTTTTTTAGGAGTTAATGGATTGACAGTTCATGATGTCATACAATAATTGCTTCATTTCATGAAAAACAAAGGTAAGGTAAATATATCAATAAATTTATGACAGAAATGGTTACTGCATTTAAAATTTTGTACATATACATAGATGCTGTTGATGAGATGAAGGAAGAACAAACAAATCTGCAGAAAGGTGATACAGTTGGAGACACAAATGTTCTTGATGACAGCTTTGATAGGTAATGCCTATTCAGAGATCTTAATAAATAGGATTAAGAATTTTTACCTCTTGTAGCATATCCATTATTCCCTGGTTAATAATTTCTCTTATTTCTGAGAATTCTCTGCAAAGATGATGCTCCTGAGCTGTGTCATTTTGATGCTATAATGTTTTGCCTTTTTATAAGAAATGCCATATTTTGGTATGTATAATGTGCAACCCTATTTTGGACCAAAATGAGGTAAAAACCCTTGTAATGTGTATGTTATTTAATGCATTTCAGAATCTTGATGATTTCACTCCACTTTCCTAGTGTAACAATGGTCCATCATTTTGGATAGTACATTAACCATCCTTTGTTTGTTTGATTTACCCTACAATGCTACTAGTATTGCTAAAAATTTATTTCAAGCCCGTAAAATTCTAAGTACATAAACAAGAAAGGGAGTCCATCTTGAACCATACTCCATGTACAAGTACCAAGTTTATATTTCAGTAGTCTCATACAAAAACTGCTTCATTCTTGCAATGTTTTTAAAGTCATTCCCAGACAGTTTGGAGATATTTCAGTAAACTTCAGTGTGCTGATGTTTGCATACAATAAAAGTACTTTAGCAGCAGAGTATTTTAATTGTAATGTGACTTGGGGCATGGTATCAAGTGATGCTTATCATAATGAATCACAGGCCTGCCAACCTTTACAATTTGAATGTCAGTCTTACTGAAATGACCCTTACAGATTTACAGAATAATAGCAGAAGCTATGGAAATAAGATCACTGCAGTGACATCCAGATATTGGCTCATCCAGATTTGATCCTGATCAAGGTTTTTTATTAGATGCAGTGGAGCTGGTCATGTAACCAGATTAACTTGGCATGTACCTCAGATACTTTAACCTGCCCATGTAAAATGACTATGTGATCAGTGTTTTGCTCTTACATTATAGCTTTGTCTTAAAATTCCATCCAAAAACAAAAACTCATTGAAAGTGAAAGGAACAATCAGCCATTTATAAAGTTCATACTGACAGCACAGAAGTATGAAAAGGATTATTCATATTCTTGGTTTTGTATGTTACTGTAGTGTAGTGTACCGAATAATAATAATTTGTTATAAGTGCTTATGTAAGTATTCAGTCAGTACATGTTTATGCAAGACAGTCCCTTATAGTTGATATCAAACCACAGTTAATGGTCAGTCATTGATGAGCTTGGTGGGATTTATTTGCTTTTGTTAGAGTGGCATAAAATATGATAAGATAAAATTTTACCACATTTGTTCCTCCTAAGCTCAACCTGCACATGCTGAACACATCATTTTACATTTATCTATGGCTGGGCATTATACACTGTAACACAGCATTTTATATTACACCTACAACATGGCAATGTAACACAGCATTATATATTACACCTACAACATGGCAATGTAACACAGCATTATATATTACACCTATAACATGGCAATGTAACACAGCATTATATATTACACCTACAACATGGCAATGTAACACAGCATTATATATTACACCTACAACATGGCAATGTAACACAGCATTATATATTACACCTACAACATGGCAATGTAATACAGCATTATATATTACACCTACAACATGGCAATGTAACACAGCATTATATATTATATGTGACAGCATATTATACATTGAAAATAAATGTACATTATCTACGGCAGAGTATTATAAACTGCAACAGCATTTTACGTTATCAACAGAACATTTTACATTATCAATGGCTCAATATTATTATACAATTTAATGCAGAAATTTTACAATAATAGTGAATTCACGGTATTCAAGTTTGTTCTTTTTAAAGCGATCATTAATATATTTCTTCATCTCGGCTATTTTTGTGTTAAGATTAACGTGTGAGTTGATAAACATTTTCCCACAATTTTCAGAAATAATTAAGTGTCACATGTGTCCATTAGACCATCCAAAATAATCTAGTTACCCTACCCTACCATTTTGGATAGTACATTAACCGTCATTTGTTTGTTTGGTTTACCCATTGGTCCTTTGGTTAAGCTTTGGGATTAGGTCATTTTGTTGGGTGGGACATTCATGTTCATTGAACACATTTCTAATATGCCACCACTGCAATGGCAAGTGGGACATACTGTTTTGCTGCTTTCTGTCCATATGTCTTTCCCGAGTCAATTTTAGCACAATAGCACAAAAACTAATAAAAGTTGAACCATTAAATTGTACATACCTTGTCATATCCAATAAACCTGATTGCATTGTTTGGCTATTATAGCAAACTTTCATGCTTAGCAATTTTTTAAAGTCTTTAACTTTTTTAAAAATACATTTTGGGTCTGCAATTGCAGCAGATATGCTTTACAAACACAAAATTAAGTTTACATTTTAACTTAGATAATTATTCTCTGACAGAGTGCCAAACAAGAAAAGACTCAACTTTCCCCATGTGGATGTGATGAGAAAGAAAGATGAGAGGCAGAAACTGAAAGGACATAGCTGTAAAGAGTGTTATGAGGTAATGAACAGTTTTGAATGATTGTTTAGATATCAATGGATAACACAAATACACAGAAAACACTTCTTGATACATGGTAATGGAGGTGCCCCAAGTGGTCTGAAGCGCTCTCCGTTACGGATTACTGCCATCTCACCTCTGTCTGCGTGGGTTCGAGTCTAGGATTCGGCGAATGTGGATATGTGAGAAAGCTTGCCAGTAGCTTCTCGTGGGTCGGTGGTTCTTTCCAGTGATTTCCCGGTTTCTTCCTCCATCATTAATACTGGCCGCCATGTATAGCCTATCATGTGCTGAAAAATGGCGTTAAGCCCCACAACAACAACAACATGGTAATGGATAAAATGGATACACAGTAGCTAACACTTCCTGATACATGGCAATGTATAACATGGATGCACAGTAGCTAAAACCTCCTAATACATGGCAATATACAACTTAGATACACAGTAGCTAACACTTCCTGACTCATGGCAATAGATAATGCAGATACACAGTAGCTAACACTTTCCAATACATGGCAGTAGATAGATACACAGTAGTTAATACTTCCTAATTTATAGCGGTAGATAACATAGACACACTGTTGTTAACACTTTCTAATGCATAGCAATAGATAACTTAGAGACACAGTAGTTAACAGTCCCAAATTTATGGCATTTGATACCATAGACACTCTGTACTTAACACTTCCTATTAGATGGTTAACACATGCACTGTAGTTAACACTTCTTATTATATGGCAGTAGATATCAAATGCACTGTACTTAACACTTTTACATGACAACAGCTAACAGATACACTGTAGTTAACACTTCCTATTACATGGCAATATTTAACACAGGTGCACCATGGTTAACACTTCCTATTACATAACAGTAGATAACATACATACATACATTGTAATTAATACTTCCTCTTACATGCCAGCAGATAACTTAGAAGTGCTGTAGTTAATGCTTCCTAGTACATAGCAATAAATAACATGGCTACATTGTACTGCACTGAAATTCTAGCAACAAATAATATTGACCCGGTACATATGAACAGTAGTTTTTGTTAATTCTCATTGGATATAAAGTCTGTTCTCAACATTTTCCATGCTTAAACAGATTGGATGCACAGGAAGACAATTCTGGTAATATTAGCAGTTTATTACCTGCTCAAACAAGGGGAGGGAGGGGCAGGTGAAACAACCAGAACTGTGTTTTATATTTTTGGAGTTTATCCACTAGTACACCCAATAACATATCTCCGTACAAGGCTAGGGCATTCTTGGCAAGCTCAAAATCCTGTCCAAAGAGGCCATCCACATCATTTGGAGTGGTCTATACATCTCTTTGTCTTTCATCTTGTTTGTGTCCTGTGGGATTTATTGTTGATAGACCATTTTGCAACAACGTGAGCTTCAAACTTCATCTTTCCATTCCTGGACCCAGATGTTTGGACCATTAATGACCTGTTCCTCCAGTGCAGTTCTGATTTTGCAGGTAATTTGAATGGAGGGTGGTCAGACTTGAAGGCCAGTTCTTATTGCTTTTCACCAATGGGACAAATCCTGGATCAGCAATCAAACTCCATTTTGCAATAGATGTGCCCAGGATTATTCTGGCAACCACCATATTGCGCAAGCAGCTGTTGTCACCAGTGTTCAAGCCATGTCCAGGCAAGCTCCTTCTCATGAAGCTTGATGTAAAAAGTTTCAGCACTCAGATTGTGGAGAGGTTCTTGGCAGTTAGAAGGCCATCCACTATGAATTCATATGATGGAAAGTGGCATGTTTTCTTCAACTTGTTTCGTGACAGTGATGCATTACCCTCCTAGGTTCAGTTTATCAGTTGGTTCCTTTTCCTCTTTGAGAAGTTTTCCACTATCTAAATTAATGGGTTTTGCTCCATTCTTCCTAACATGTTCATATATCATTGGAGAGAATATATTGATCACAGCAAGGATCTGTCTGATCTGTTGTCCAATTTCAACCTGTCCGGTCCCCACTCACTGACCTTGCTTTCCAAATGGAATCTATCCTGAGTCTTGACATGGCTCAGTTCACTCCAGCATTGATGAAGCCGTTATCTTATAAGACTTGCTTCCTGACTTGTCTCTCCTCAGCATAAAGGCCAGCTGCATGCCCTGTTCAAATTACATCCAGTTCTGATCAAACGGTTGGGTCATCCTGATGACTAAACTTGATTTTGTCTCCAAGAACAGTTGCTGTCTCCCAGCAATCAGAAAATATTGAGCTGTCAAGAGAGGCAAAGCTAAGGATCTGGTTTGCACACTATTGTACTATCTAAGACACAAGAACAACATCAGTGGTGCCCAACAATGACTGTTTCTGCCTGTTGAGATGGGAAGGTAATACATAACCTCCCAAGCGTTGGCTTCATGGCTCAAGTGGGTTATTTGTTCAGCATATTCTGAACTCTCTCAGGCACATGGAGATCTCAGCATATGAAATCAAAATGATTGTGACAAGTCTAGCATTCAGACATAATTTTCAATTTGAGACATTGTGAAATTGGTTGGCTGGTATGCATTGCCTAATTTCTTCAGCTTTTGTCTACACAGTATGGTGTCACAAAGATGAAAGTTGAATGTAATAGGCTTCTGATAGCTGCCTGTATGAACACCAGGTCTCATTCAGTACAGCACAACCTGTCTTAAAGGCATGTGTTATGTAGCTTTTTCAGGATTCACCTTTTGTTGGAAAGGCAACACCTGTGTGCAGAACCCCACAGCGGTTGACTTTCATTATACCAGTAATTAATTTCATGTTTTTCTGATTGTGATGCCTTTATATCAGCAAGGCACAGGTTATATTACCCACAAAAGGATGATGAAGGTAGAGATTGGATGCCCTTGCATTTTTTCCTCTTACCTATTCTCCTAATGTTAATGAAGTTTGGATAATGTATTTAATTAAAAAAGGACATTTTTTGTAAATTGTATTGCTCAGAAGAATACTTACCTGATACAGTTAGTAGTGTTCTAACCCATCCCAACAAATGCAAGCATCCTTTTATAGGTTTGGCTGAAGCTTTAACTGGTAAACATCCAGCATCTGATTGACCACCTAGTGTTGCCAAGGCATGTAAAAGTTATTTCCCTTCATCTGTATGCTTTATAGACAAAAAGATCCATCTTTCATTATTTTGGGAGGGCTGGATTCAGAAGCTAATTAGTTTATTTCCTGATGATAATATGATTGGGCAAGTATTCTAAAAGACACAAAATTGTTTTTAAAAAATGTCCTTTCCATAACACATTTCCTGCTTTACTTCATATATAGAATATAATGTCATTATATATTCCATCTTCTCTCAGTTCCACTTTTGCCCCTGGGTGGGTCCAAAAGCTCTCATTACAATGGGAACAGGAATTCTATTAAAGGTTTCATTAAGTCTTTTCAATACTTATGTTTCATAACCCCATAACTATTCACTGCTTGTGTGGAATATAATATTACATACTGAGCTCATGCATTTATATCACTCACATCGACCACTCCAGTGTCCTAAGTGGTTAGACCATCCGACTCAGATGTGGGAGGTCACGGGTTCGAAGCCCGACTGAGTCATACCAAAGACTTATAAAAATGGTACTGGCAACTGCCTCACTTGGAGCTCAACATTGAGAGGTTAGTGTTAAGACTGGTCATTCTGATGTCAGTATAATGTGACTGGGTGGGACATGATGCTAAATGTCTGTGGCATGATGCCCCAGTGCTCAACATAACTATAAATTGCTGCACTGCAGACATTGTAGCGATATGACTGAAAAATGTTAAGGCTATGTTAAAAATCTAAACCACACACACACACACTTGTCACTATTGTCATTGGGTTATTTAACTGGAAGGAAATCCATGGGAGAACATAATTTATTAAGTTTTTCATCCTCATCATTGGTTCAATGATGACTACCCTGTGATGCTCCCAGGGCATTGGTTCAATGATGACTACCCTGTGATGCTCCCAGGGCATTGGTTCAATGATGACTACCCTGTGATGCTCCCAGGGCATTGGTTCATATGATACATACAAAATTTGTATGATTTCACACACTTGGAAAGCAGTGACACGCGAGAACTCCCACAAATTAGTTTCACTGCGTGCATATGAAAATGTTCTCTGTGCAGTATATAATTTTATTCATCCTTTTACCCGTAAAGTGCTTGTCAAGTCACACCAGTAGAAATATCACAACCCATGTTGTAACATGTATTTTTTTGTAATTGTTTATACATCTGGTTTCTTCAGCTTGACTTGAATGGTTGTTAAACTAATTTTGAATAGCATGTTGAGGCCCATAACAAGCAGTCTGTCCTAGTTTGAACCTTACTTCAAGGAAGTTTTACAAATGCGCTATAATACGGGCTATCTAGAAGACTCAAAATGGCTGATTCCCAGCATGGTTCATCTTTAGATGACTTTTTCTCTTGGCAGTTAATGGCTGATCATAATGATGAAGGCAATTTATTTTTAAAGTTAGGAAGTATATCAAATTGTTTGAGCGGGAAAGTGTTAATGGAGATACCAGTGAGTGATTTTGAACCAAAATATGGTGTTAAATACAATTCAGATTTACTGTATTTACTGTATATGTTGGGACACTATTTGTTGGAACAGCATAAAGTCATTTTTAAAGTGATTTTTTTGTGCACTGTATGTTCTGGGACACATTGTTTTTCTCAAATCGTAAGTTGTGGGACATCTTTGAAATCATTCGAAAATTACATGTCAGAAAATGCACTTCAGCTTAAATTTTAGTTGGAAAAAAAGTATAAAAACTGTGTACTTGAGATAAAACTCTTTAACCCTTTCATCACTAACTTTGTAGGCATAGAGTCCTCAACACTAAGTAACTTTGGAGTTGTAAAGCAAAATGACTTGTTGACTTTGAAATAATATAACTTTGCCAATTTTAAAGATATCTGGCTGGATTAGGTGTTAAAATCAAGGTTAAAAATCAAATTTTATGACTAATTCACTAAAATGTGCATATCTATTATAACTGTTAAAATACAGGTGCAAACAGGTAATACAACAGGTAAAATACAAGTAATTATCTATTTACTTCTTAGAAAACTTAGAAAGTTCCCAAAACTTGTTCATTTGACCCTAGATGTACTCATGAATAATTCCAGTAGCAACACAAGTCTTTCTTTCAGGTATTTGGCATGTAGAAGCTTTCATCAAGGTGAGATCTGTCCACACACCTGTATCGCCTCTGGCATGTTTGATCGTCGCATTCAAATTCGTTAGATGGACAATGTTTCCAAAAACTTCATCTGAATAGAATATTTGAAAATATTCCAAAGCTTTCCTGGAGCCATCTAACACTCAGGTGGGTCCAACTCTCTCAGAAAGCTGTAACAAATCTCTTTGGTTTTCCAACGTCGTCCAAACAAAATTACGTGGAGCGTACAATTCTTCCGGTTCAAAACCTTCAAAGTCCTATTTATCATGATCACTGTCACCCACAAGCGCATGCCATTGTCTCTCCAGATGTCTTCTCTCATTTTCATCCAACTGTACTCGGTTGAAATGGTAAAAATCCTCAGATAATTCAAAATCTGACACTTCACTCTCATCTGATCTTTCTTCGAACTCCGCCATTTTGGATACAAATTTCACCATTCAGAAAACTCGTTAAAAGTGCCTACTTTGTTCCATATTTCTAGCTGTATACAAGCTAAACCCACGAGATAATCCAAATATAATATCTACAGTACAAGAAGGAAGTTGTTAGAGGTACCCCGAAATTTATATAGTCGGGTACTATAATGTTAGAGAAGAACACTGCTCCAGACCGGTAAAGCGGTCCACAGTGTTTACAGACTTACTTCCCCTGGACCGGTAAACCGGTTCACAGTGATGAAAGGGTTAATCTGCTGTGGCATCATCTCATCAACACAGCCCGTCTCCTGCACAAATACAATCCATCTTTTCAGTGCATGAATACATGCTGTGAAAAATTATCATTTGAGACAACAAATCTCCTGAAGCGGAAACTGCAAGGACTAAAGTAAGTTTTGGTTCTTTTATTTAAAATCTGCACCAGTCATGCTAATTCTCACACTTTTAACCCCCATTTTATTGACAGTCCATCCAGGAATGAGATCAAAGTGCACTAGAATTTCATCCATGTTAATCATCATATCATCAGCAAAATCATCTTCATCTCTTCTGGCCTTCATGAGGTCATCAAATGATTTATTTTTTCCAAATCTTTTGAGTGACACTGGGTCATCGATTTCTGTGTACTTTAAAATTTCTTCCATTGTTTCAGTTTATCAAATTCTCATGAATACCAGTAAAAAGGAACCAAAGATGGCTTCCAAATATCAGTTGACTTTGTATTAAAAAAAGAAATCGGCACACTTAAAAGAATCCAAAGTCAGCTTCCAAGGTCAGCTTGTTTGTAATAAAATAACCTTTGTATTTGATATCCTGTTTTTAAGTTCAAACAATGAGTTATTGCTTTCTGCCAGTTTTGATTATTTACCACCCAGGCTTCTGTTTGCTTGGCATCTATAGTCATAATTAATACAAACAGGCATTGATGTTTGTGGGTAAATAGTATGCACAGCAATAACTTGCTTTATTAATACTTTTTGTAACCCATGCTAATGAAACAGGGTTCCCATGCTACTGGGAAATCAGGAAAAAGTCCGGAGAAATGATATTTTTTTTCCCGACCATGAAAAGTCCTTGAATTTTGCAAATATTGACAAAAGTCGGGAAGAACCCGGGAAATTTCCTCCACAACTTGACACCCAAAACAATTACATAACTAAGTTGTAAATGAACTGATTGTGAGTTAAATTTATCGAGTTCTAACCAGAATATTAGGAGGTTGCAGTAATGGATCATTTGGGTGCTTGCCATAAATATATTTGTTGCAACAATCCAAACACTCAGTGGATTAGATTTGTCTAGTACACTTTTTGTTCCACAGACAGCTCAATATCAGTATCTTTTTTTTAAAATATGGAAGGTATGAAAACCAGTCTAGCATCACAAGAGGCCAACATGGTGGCATTAAAGCATAGCTGCTTAGCGGATGGGCTAGCAAACTTAAACCTTGTTAAATCAAGTTATACCTGCATGAAATCGATATGAAAATTATTTATTTTCTCAGAAATTGCGAGTATTAAAATTGTTGTCTTTAATCTGCTGAAAGATGATAAAACTAAGGTGTTGGTGAAATTTGAGCTGGTACTGGCGATTTTGATTGCTAGTCGCACGAGCACACAAGATCTCACAACCGTCATTTTCAAATATTGTAGAAAAAATATTAAATGAAAGTCGTATACTGGCTGTAATAAAAATACAAAAATGAAAGAGCACAAAATTCTCTATTCCGAGACCTACTTCCGGAGTGTTGTTTGTATCACGTGACTACCACGTTGATATGTGCTCTTACACAGGGAGCATACAAAGCAGGGAACCAGACTACTCTGCCTGATGAATCAGACTGGCCAAGTTTCTTGTCGTTGTTCTCAAAATAAATTTGTTGAGAATTATGTTCTTTCTGGTTTTTACAAAAGGTTTCAGACCAATGCACTATATAAAATTGTATAATTTTTTTTTTTAATTCATAAATTGTATATCCTTTATAACAATATAATTATATATATGACAGTTTATCTCTTTTATTTTATTATTTTACTGCTGTCATTGTTTGAGATTTGTGATGTCATGTGACTATTAATGCAAATGGCAAGTACTGGGTCAGATTTCATCTATGCCAAGTTTCGTCTAGTCTGTCAGCGGATTAAAGACATAACGATTATAATACTTGCCATTTTTGAGAAAATAAACAATTTTCCTATCGATTTCATGCAGGTATAAGTCGATATAAAACATAGTTTAAATTTCCTAGGCCCGCTGGTAAGCTATCTTACGGTGGCGGCAGATTCCAAATTTTTTATATGTAATTGCTCTGACCCCACACTCCATCGTAATTGTCCAAATGTGAAAAATGGGGTTGGAATATTCGGAGGAAACCCGGATTAGAAAAATTTTGAATCTCTGAGCTGAACTTCAGTGCGAAACTATTACACAGTGACATGTAGCTTGAAGAATTGGTTTCAGATCTTAAATAGAATGTTGGAGAAATGGGAAATTATCGTCCCTTTTATTATATATTAAGAAACGTTAAGAGCCCCCTGAATCAATACAGGTTTAGGGACTGGTTTATCGAACTACAAGAAGACAAGTTGATTTTACAGAAAATTCAGTCCTTGTTTATACAACAATATATGATTTTGAAGGTCTTTTGTCAAAATTTAAATCAGCCCGTTTGTAAATGTTTTTAAATGATGGAATTTTTAACCAAATCGTCTTAAGGAGTTTAGGTTGGTTGAAAAATCTTGTTTGAGATTTTATTGGCACACATAAAATTCAGGGTTAAACTTTTTTCGTTACAAGACCAGATTCTAATACTTTGCATTTATTGGGTTTTTTTTCATACTGTGATAGGAAATGTTTACTTTGTATAACATGCACATATATAGCTATAGAAATCTATAGAATTAAAGGTTTGAAAGGAAACACAATAATTTATGCTCATTATGTTGTTTCCACGTAGCAACATAACGCAGGTCAGCAAAGTAAGTTAGAATTTTTATTGAAATGGCTTTAAATGCAGTCAGATTTGTTACGTGTGACTCATTTTGTGGTTTTGTACGTGATCATCTTTTCTGACATATATGTTTTGGAGAGTCTTGAAAGAGAAACATCTTCAGATTTGGAAAATGCACGTTTTATAATCCAAAATGTTCTTTAATTCCATTCAGTAATGGTCATATGTGAACCCTGAAAAAATTAATTTCATCCTGGAAAAAACCTGGAAAAGACCTGGAAATTTATATTTAGAAAAGTGTGGGAACCATGATGAAAAGATTGTCATTTGCACTCACAGGGAATGTATTTTCAAATATTGATTTTTATTTGCGAGATGCTGTCATATAGTTAACGAGGATATAGTACAATCATGGTTATTTTGCACCTAACACCGTGTCATGCATGAATGGCAGATGTCTTCAAGCAGTCATTTGATATTTCCTTCTCATTTGTGATTTTGTTGGATCCGTTTTTCAATCAGATAACATATTCAAACCTTTGAGTACAACCAAACACAATTTGTTTCTCTATGTTCACGTAAATGAACAATGTGTTATGTGTTATCTGACATTAGCAATACATGCTACAGTATGGATGCCTACGTTACATATGATATAAGGAGTTAATGGATATATTTTTTTCTTTAACGCTTATGATGAAAAAAGAGGAATAAATCATAATTATAAAAGGTTAGTTTCTTTTATTTTATTATCAAATAAGTGTTTTATCTATTTTATTGCAACATGCATTGTCGGAGGGGGATTTGCAAATTCAGCTTAAATTTAAATTTATTTTGTTTCTTAAGTATTGGGACATATGACCTCAGTGAAAAAAGTTTCACCATAAGTTTTGGAACAGGAAAAAAATTAATTATTTTATTGTGTCCCAGTATATACATTAAATCATCATGCAGTTACATGCTGGATGGACAAAACCAGATGACATGATGGTCAACCCCTCATTGCAGCGGTTTTCAAAATTAAATAGAGAAAAGGCTGACAAACAAGCCAAATTAAAGTACAGACAACTTATAAATGTGTGTGATTTGGATTTTTAATGTAGCTTTAAAAAAATTTCAGTCATATCACTATGATGCATGCAGTGTGGCAGTTTATAATGATGTATAGCATTGGGGCATCATGCCACAGACATGCAGCATCATGTCCCACCCAGTCACATTATCCTGACACCAGACCAACCAGTCCTAACACTGACCTCTTAATGCTGAGTGCCTAACAAGGCAGCTACTAGTACCATTTTTATAAGCCTTTGGTATGACTTAGTCAGGATTCGAACCTGTGACCTCCTGCATTCAAGGTGGACGCTCTAACTACTTTGGCCACCAGAGCGGTCCAATTTAAAAGTGTGCTTTTCATTTCTTTTCTTGTCACAATTTAGCCCTGCAGGATCGTGAGCTACAAAACCATATAGCCCTAGCATAAATGTTATGTTAAATCCGATAAATAAGAATTTGAAATTAGGAAAATAAGATATTTATTTTATATCAGTTTGGACAAGTAGACATTATGGAAATGTAAATTTGGCATAGTAGTCAGCAGTACTTATTCAGTAAAGTTAAACTTTGAAAAAACTTATGTAAGTGAAAAATGTTATTTTGAAGTAGAAGTATCCAAAAGACAATACCAATGAGGTGTGGAAAATTGTACATAACAACCATAAAGAACAGTATTCAAGCTTGTTCCAGCTGACTAAGTTAGCTATCTCTATGCGCTTCAGACAGCAGATTGAAAGGGTGTACTCAGTAAAGAACAATATTCATATACAGAGAAGGAACAGATTAAGCTCAGAAACAATCGAGATATCAATGCTTATACAACTAGAGGAAACATTTTTTCAAGATTTTGATTTCAATAGGGTCTTCCTCCCTTTTTTTTTGTGACAAGGGGGAAATGCCCCCCTTTATGATAAAATCTTGAGAGCATCTCTGCTAACCAAATTAACTTTGCGTTAGGAATTGACATTGTCATATACTTCCCTACCTTGTTTTAGCACTCTTGCGTTTGGGTTATGATCCTGGGTTTAGCTGCGGATTCAATTTACAAGATACTTTTTGGGTTCACGATGTTTTTCTATCTCTTCATCTCTTAGAGTTCTGTGAGCCCTTTCTGAATTCTTTTTGTACTTGAAATTTAACATCACACACTTCCTTTCCTTTTTATCAATCCTGCTCCTTGGTCATGTCCCAGGGTGGGGCCATTTGGTCAATATGTAGGACACCTTTTTTGTTATGGTTTTGATTACATCTTTTACATTTTTGTAAAACTTATAATTTTTGGTTGAATTTTATCTGATATTGTAATAATCCCTCAATCATGTCACTTCATGTTTTAATTTCATATGATCACATACTTCCCTTCTCCTTAAACAACTGTGGACCCTTTGTTATGTCCCTGTGCGCCATCCATGTAGTCAAGAAATAGGACATTATTTTTTTAGAAAGCCTTAATAAATTCAGTGAATATAACATCATCACATGTCACCTTGTACCACTTGTGTTTTTGGTTTTTGTCCAACGACTGGGCAGTTGGTGTGTAACTTGTATTTCAGTGGTTCTTCTTTCAGTTTACACCATCACATAATATACTTTCTTTGCTTTCTGTAAATTTCATGGCCTTAGGTCATACATCCCAGTTGGGGTCATAGTATTGTGTCTTTTAATACATCAACTGCTTGTTTCAGGGGCAGGTATATTCAGAGAGACATGAAAATTCGTTAAATTAATGTACAGCAAAAGTGTTCAGATTTAAGTTGTTTTGTTGTAACTTGTTGTGAGGTAGTGCTTTCAATTGCATTTGATAAATTTCAGTACTACAAGTCTAAAGGTTTGCCGGAAGAGGAAATTACTAAGCAGATACAGGACTGCTCACGTCATCGGGCTCATTACATTCCCCCAGAGACACCAGAGCATTTCTGGTCCATAGGCTTCCCAGACACACAGGAATGTGAGGATCGAGGTTTGTACTTGTCAGCTTGTACCTTAGTTTACATTTTTTTAGGTTTTGCTTACTTAACTAAATCATTTTTAGTTCACATGACCATTATTTGAATTCTGAAAAAACAAATTTGACGGAAATCATCCTGGCACTAATTTGCCTGTAAATATGGCAGCCATTGCAAAAATAGGAAGTCCTTTACATCATCTCTGTCCTCATTCTGTAAAGTACAGTGTCCTAGAGTGAAGAAATGGACATGATCTGTGCTGAAGTGATGATAAGTCAGCTTTTCACCAAGTTAAATTTGCTGTTGAAAATGGCAGATTCATTAAACTGTGATTTAAAGAAAATGTTTCCAGATGGCAAAATTGCAGCAGGGGAAGGTGAACTATTTAAGAATATAGCTAGAAAAGGTAGAGTGACGACACTGGTTTTAGGAAAAGACATTTCTTTTCTTGGTAAAAGAAACAGATGATTATGTATTTTGTCACTGTCATATTGACAGCTGTTGAAAACTACAGACAGACTGTTTTTGGACTACTGGGGCCAGGATTAGGTAGACAGGTCTGTTATTGAAATAATCAACTGTTAAGTTATGTAAGCTAGGGGAGTGATATCAGACCCATTTGAGCCTTTTGTTATGAACTTATTATAGTGCCTTTTACTTTTGATATCATAGAAAAGATGTGCCTGTTATGCCCTTTCACCATATGTATGTAGAATGGTTAAATGGTATGTCAGCACAATATTGGGTACATAGTGCCAATTAAAAATACCCCCCCCCCTTAAAAAAACCGCAAACAAACCTTTACTTAGATAATGAGGCAATATTTTGTTGTCAGATTCACTTTAGTATGAGTTCTGAATGATGATTAAAATGTACAGTGGCCAATGGAGACTGTTAAAAGCTTCCTTGAGGTGAGCAGTATAACTAATGATCACTCTGGTTTAAAGTTGATTGCTGTCAAAACTGACTTGGCTGTACCACACAAATGCAGAAATTTAGAACTGCACCAAAGGCAATACATAAACTGAGCATGAATGAAGATTTACTTGTTGTCTGACTCTGGCATGTAAGCCAAAAATATTACCTGTCAGTTTGTATATACCGTATTTTATGTATTTTTTCGTACCCTTTAATGTTTCGTACACAATCCAGTTATCAAAATAATAATTATTTAAATGTATCATAATTTTTCGTACATATCACATTGTATTATTTGAAAAATTCATTAAATTATCGGACATAACATTTCCACTAAGAAGATTTACGTTTGCAAAAGGATCGAAAATACCGTATTCCCGCTTTGTTTTTACAAAACTTAATGATTAATTGTTGGTTAGAAAATATAATGAAAATATAATGCTTGATGCATAAGCATTGGCGCCTGCAGCATAGGTCGGGGGGGTCACATGACCCCCCCAAAATCATACTGCAATATATATTCTGACAAGTTTAATCATGCAAATGAAGCTGAAAATATGTCACAAGATTCTGTTCAAAATGCTGAGTAAATATTAGCTTTAGTTTCAGATTGCTTATTATACTAACTCTCCCGGCCGTGACTGACTGACCCCCCCCCCCCTTTGCTTTGCAAAAGATCCTGCGGGCGCCCATGTGCAAAAACTCTTATTGCCATTACAATATCTACTGGTGTTTATCAACAAATGAACAAAGGACTTTACATACCATACCTTTAAATATTATCGTTAATTAGTTCTCCTTATTAAGTCCATCACCATAACAAAACACCACGTGCATTTTAAAACGAGTTCGGAAGCCCTTTGATGTTGTCTTATCCAACAAAAATTACATCTCAGTACATGCTAAAGTGAAGACCACAGACCATTGGTCAACTTGTCTTATTGTTTCATTAGTCATACAAACATAACATATAAAAACCTTGTCATTTTCCATCGTAAATTTGAAAGTCACGGACTCCGTTAAATCGATTCGTATATATACATATACTATCTTTTAAGTGCTTGTTCTGTTTTGACTTGGATATAATTAACATTTTATTGCAAATCTATTCTATGATATACCCCACTATTATCTTTATTGGCGAGTTCGAATAACAAGTAATGCATATGATCGCTTGTCCTTATAACATCTGCTATATGAACAATGGCTTCAATAGCACATTGACATACTTTCATTTCCCTAAAGCGAGCCTCATTTCCCTACTGGCAGCCTCGCTGATTTGACCTCTTCAGTCGATTCTTGCCCTCAATCTGGTTTCAACTGGACTAACCATTTGAAGCGCTAAGCAGGTTTAATTACCATGTAAATAACACTATATAGCCACGTGGTTGTTGTGACAATGTGCATCGTAATTAAAACAGGAATGAACTGTTGATTTAGCGGTGTTTATTCCTAATGGAATATAGTAGGGTCATAATACATGAGGATTATCCCACTCGTCAGGTAACTGAAAATAGTCTTTTTTTCTCTTTGCAAAAGCTACAAATAAAAACTACACTGAATAAATACGGTCTTGTACACTGAAAAAAATTTGTTTGATCTCTCTGGCACGCGTGCACACACACACACATGCGCATTAACTTAAGCATTGATTTCAAGTTCTTTATTTTTTATTGCAATTTGATAGTGAGATTATTGTTGCGGTAAAAATACAACTTACACTTAATTTCCTGACGATATGGGGTCGTATCATTGCGTACAATTTACCAATAAATAATACCCATAATTTGTACATGTTCAAACCATCTTGGTCATTTTGCACAACATAACAGGTACATATGTTCTGAATGCAGACGAGCTTGCACACTGAGACATAATTCTCTCTCTCTCTCTCTCTCTCTCTCTCTCTCTCTCTCTCTCTCTCATAGCAAAAGTACTTTTGATTTATGAGACAGAAAATATACGTTTACTTTGTACGTTTGTACCGTTAGGTTGTCGAGTAGCATGTGTACTGTAGAACTTGTTTTGGTATGATCCCTTTATTTTTCATACACAGTCAGCACCACCAAATGATAATTATTTATTTTACGTATAATTTTTTGTACACTGAAATTAATAATTATTTTTTCGTGTACGAAAAATTACATAAATGTATTATTATTTTGTTGTGAAATAGAGGGTTGGTCTAAAGCTCTTTTATACACCATTTCATGCTTTAACTCAACTGGGAAAATGTGTGTTGACTTCACAACACAATATTACTAATTAATAATTTTGAAATTCTTCTTGTCAGAATTTTGTCAGTTTCATTCATTGCAAGTAATTGGTCAGAAATATTGCACTCTTTGACACCTCCACATGTTAACACTTTCAGGCTATATAAAGGTTGAGGAGGAGAGGACAAGACCTTCACGATATAGGAGAAGAAGACAGCTTGCAAAACACTTCAAGTCCAAAACAGAGGAAAGAGTAAATGTGTTAAAGCCTGTAGAAAATATTATTGCTGATTAAAATAAATTGAGTGGTAATCATCAGTAATAAATCTACAGTTAATGAATTTCTTTGTGGACTGGAGAAATATGTGCATTTATTGGATGAATTTGTACATAATGTAAAAAGCAGCCGCAATGAGAACACTTTGTACAGATGTACCAGTAAAAATGCACCAGAGAACAGTTCAGGTCTGGCAAAGATCTGATATCAAGAATACCTCACAAATCAGATATACATAATGAATGTGTTACACACATACTGAGATCATACTTCATCAAACAGATGTGCTTAATGAACATATTACATGCATTCTGGTATTGAGTATACTTCATTAAACAGATGTCCTTAATGAACATGCTACATGCATTCTAGTATTGTATTCACCATACATTTTGATGTACATATTGAAAATGTTACGCACATCTGAGATCATGTTATACACATCTGAGATCAAGTATACATCACCAAAACAGTTCATGTTATACATATCTGAGATCAAGTATATGTCACCAAAACAGTTCATTGTAGACAAGGAACATGTTGCACACATCTGAGATCAAGTGTATGTCTCCAGACAGATGTGCATAATGAACATGTTACACACATATGAGATCAAGTATGTCACCAAACAGTTGGGTGTACATAAAGGAACATGTTACATGCATCTGAGATCAAGTATAAGTCACCAAACAGTTAAATGTACATAAGGAACATGTTACGTGCATCTAAGACCAAGTTTAAGTCACCAAACAGTTAACTGTACATAAAGAATACGTTACATGCATCTGAGATCAAGTATAAGTCACCAAACAGTTAAATGTACATAAGGAACATGTTACATGCATCTGAGACTAAGTATAAGTCACCAAACAGTTAAATGTACATATAGAACATATTACATGCATCTGAGATCAAGTATAAGTCACCAAATAGTTAAATGTACATAAGGAACATGTTACACACATATGAGATCAAGTATAAGTCACCAAACAGTTAAATGTACATAAGGAACATGTTACATGCATCTAAGACCAAGTATAAGTCACCAAACAGTTAACTGTACATAAAGAATATGTTACATGCATCTGAAATCAAGTATAAGTCACCAAACAGTTAAATGTACATAAGGAACATGTTACATGCATCTGAGATCAAGGTTAAGTCACCAGACAGTTAAATGTATGCAAGGGAACATGTTACATGCATCTGAGATCAAGGTTAAGTCACTAGACAGTTAAATGTATGTAAGGGAACATGTTATATGCATATATCATATCCATCCTCCTATACCACTCCTTTTATATTTGTCTACAGTTTGCATCTTGGGTGATAGCTCAGTTTGACTTAAATTATTTAACACTACAGCATTAATTCTAAATCAGAAAACTATATAACATATTAATTTGCAACCAACTGCTGAATCAGAATGTAACATTGTGTGGCAGTGCATGATTAAACAATGTCACATCAGGACATGCCTATTGTGAATCTGATGCAAGAACATGCACCTTGACATTCTGCAAAAAAAATGCAATTTGATCTTATTATTCTGTGATATCTCCAGGCTGTATGATCAGTATTTAACACAAAAGTTAAAACAGTATTATCATTTGTATCTTTTCTTAAAAATGTTCAGAGAGAATGATTTAATTATGTCACAAGTTCAAGGAGAAGATGTGACAGCAGCATCTATTTGGGGTAGGGTAATATGTCCATCGCCTCTGTTTTATGCATTGATTTTTCATCTTTGTTTAAATCAAGTCATATTTTATATTATTTAAAGTAAAATAAATTGGCTGTAAACTGTACAAACCTTTCGATAATTTTAATTTCAAGGCCTGTTTGCAGCTGTCAGTTATGTACAAAGTTACATTTATGCTTTGTTTCATATTTTCTATAGAAGCAAGTCATATTTTATACCATTTAAAAGCTCAAGAATTTTCTTTTGCACTCCACAACATTTGAGAATATTTTACCCAAATTTTAATGACAGTTGTCTGAGATCTAAACATGAGCAGAAAATTTTATCTTAAAAAATAACTGCATTGCCTTCACAACTTTAAAACACAAACCAGTTGATCTATTTTATGCATTTATCCATTTTCAATTAAACCATGACTCAGTTGATATTATTCAAGTACTAAATAAAGTTCATGTCAGCTGCACAAGATTAAAGCTAATTTTAATTTCAAGAGCCATATTCAGGGTTTAAAACATGATAATAAAATTCTATCTTTGAAATAGCTTGAACTAGTTTTCTGTTGCAGCTGTGAAATATGCATCAGTTAGTTACAAAGATAATGAAACCAGTCAGGGACTGATGGTGACAGGACCACCCCAGCAATTGAGAGGGAATGCCTCCTTATTATAACGGTACCTTCCTTTGTACCAATTGATGTATGGTGCAGTTTTTCATGTTCTATCAAATCAAGTTATATTTATACCATTTAAAAGCTAAATGTTTGGTTTTTACACTGCACAACATTTGACAAAGTCTAAACTAAATTTAAGTGCAGTATCTAGGATCTAAACATGAGGATAAAAAAATTTCCAATACCTAGAACAACTTTTTCCATCACAACTTTCTAATCCATACCAATTGCTAAATTTTATGCATTTATTCATCTTTCATTGAAACAAGTCATTTGATACCATGTAAAAGCTAAATAAATTTTCAATGCACTGCACAATCTTAATCTAATTTGAATTTTAAGAGCTGTGTCCAGGGTCTAAACATGAGTTAAAATCTTCAAATATGTTACCTGATTATATTACATTAGGAGAACAACTGCCTCTCACCCTGGCTAAAATGTTTTAACTAAAAAGCTAAAAGTTTTCTGTCCGTCTAGGTGGTGTTTGGTGATCTCCCCTTAATACAGACATTGGTGCAAAATCCAGTGAATACTTCAGTGCCATACTCACGTGCTCTGGCACATACCTTTAAGGGTCGTTAGTTCATTCTGTCACATTGCTATAGCTGTATTTAAATATGTGCAGGTCTGATGTGAGCCGAAAGTTTAATACATTGCTTATGGAGTTTTTAGTTTAAACGCATAACATAAAATGTATGAAACATTATATCTGATGCATATGTATGGAACATTTCTGCAATATATTTTCCAAACCTTTATCAACAGGTTTTTCATTATTGTTGAAATGCACTTATAATAAATTTGTGACTTAAAAAACACCGACTGAAAAATATCACTGTTAAAACCACCAGTTAGGTCATCACAAGTTTACAGCCACCATGTAAGCATATACAGGTTCCTGCATGGACATTTCACCTTGTTGTCACTCTAATTTGCACGAGTTTTAAAAAATTGCATATGAAAAGGTTATCAAGCAATTGTACAAATTAACATATCACCTTATGTCACTCAAATCCAAACATTTACTGATAGCTGTGGACTGCCAACCATTACTGTTTGCTAACAAAGTTGTGAGCATTCACATGGATGCACTGGCGGTTATTCGGACTTTAAGGCCTAATATCCATCATCCATCTCACTGTTGCTATAATATATAAGTCATCATAGCTGACACATTTTTCAACCATTTTTTTAAAGAAATTGTCAGTATGCTCTAAAAATGAACACTAATTCACTGTAGGTAAGTGTGAAGATTAAATACTTTGATTTTATGCTAAAGAGTAGGGTGTGGTTATGTCTGCTCTCAGAATGGGACATATAATTCTGTTAGAAGTGAATATGACACATTTTATTTTTTCACAGAGTTATGTAGTTCAGTATTATTAGTCAATAAAATCTGCTGAGCTGACATTAATTTTAGTGAAAGCAGATTTATGAATACTCCTTTGGACAGGTAAGATGAAGATGAATTTATTCCACGTTCTTACTACTTACTGGACTTCTGTTATACTGACATTACATACATTTATTTATGAAATTTAATTCATGTTTCAAGGTTAAAGTTTTATTTAGCCAATGAAATGCTTATAGGTCTGTCCACTTATGTGGCAGATTGGAGATTTGACCCCTTCCCTGTGATCTACTTACTAAAGACAGCAATGGCAAAACAACAGGTAGAAATGGCTACAGCACAAATCCATTTGGAATAGGATGGTGTATGGCATTGGTTCCAGTTCTAGGAGAACAGTATTTTTATGGTTTGAAATTGCTTCATGTTGTACACAAAGGTTAACATTACACTCGCAACTTGATAGAATTATATTTAAACGATACCTGTGTAGGAAATTAAGATGCAGTCTTCAGAAACAAACTAATAGCATTTAAATAAAGACAACAGCCATTGATCTTATGTACCATAAAAAATACTAGGTGATCAATATTGGTATAATTAAAACCTTTGGCCTTGACAGGTTGAATGTGCATGAATGCTTACGGCAGGCTGTAATCTGGTATGCAGTGTTGCTTACAACTGGGCTGCAATCTAATATTTATTTGATTGCTTACAAGTGGACTGTAATCTAGAGTGCATGATTGCTTACATGTGGGCTGTAATCTAGAGTGCATGATTGCGTACATGTGGGCTGTAATCTAGAGTGCACGATTGCTTACAAGTGGACTGTAATCTAATATATATGATTGCTTACAAGTGGGCTGTAATCTAGTATGCATGATTGCTTACATATGAGCTGTAATCCAGAGTGCATGATTGCTTACAAGTGGGCTGTAATCTAGTATGCATGATTGCTTACTAGTGGACTAATCTAGTATGCATGATTGCTTACATATGGGCTGTAATCTAGGATGCATGATTGCTTACATGTGAGCTGTAATCTAGAGTGCATGATTGCTTACAAGTGGGTTGTAATCTAGTATGCATGATTGCTTACATGTGGGCTATAATCTAGAGTGCATGATTGCTTACATGTGGGATGTAATCTAGAGTGCATGATTGCTTACAAGTGGACTAATCTAGAGTGCATGCTTGCTTACATTTGGGCTCTAATCTAGTATGCATGATTGCTTACTAGTGGACTGTAATCTAATATTCATGATTGCTTACAAGCAGGTTGTAATCTAGGATGTATGATTGCTTACAGCTGGGCTACAATCTAGTATGCATGCATCGACTGTTATCTAGGATGTATGATTGCTTACAGCTGGGCTGCAATCTAGTATGCATGCATCGACTGTTATCTAGGATGCATGATTGCTTTTAAGTGGACTGTTATCTAGTATGCTTGCATGGACTGTTATCTAGTATGCATGCTTACAGGATTAACATTATTTGCTTAAAAGAAATCGTACTGAAAAATTAACAATGCATTATGATTACATATTATAATGTTCCAGCCCTACTGTTATTTCTTCACTAAACCCACCTGTGTTTAAGTATTCCTTCCCTTATTTCACATGGAAGCATGAATTTCCCCCACAATTTTAAGTTCAGGAAGGGGGCCTGCATTAGTGGGATGTAAATTCAGCTGTCACTTTTCTGACAGTGTCTTCATCATCAAAAGTTCATTAAGGTTTTGATTGTTAACATTTTTCATCTTATATTTCCTAAACTCTTGGATAGATTCTCATCATACTTGGCATTAACCATTATGAAGCTATGACAGTTCATTACAATGTGTATGCATGTCCATTTTACCTTTGATATGGTTCATACAACCTTGTTAAATCCAAAATTTGATGGGTTATCTTGAAAATTCTGTAAATTTAAAAAGAAGTTGTTTTTATCCTGGCAAAGAGCTTGAATTTATTGAAAAATTCCTTGAATTTCTGACAGAAATCAAGACATTAAAAGTGAATAAAGTATATTACTTATTTACAGTAATTAAGAATTTTTGCTATTTACATATTGTCCAAAAATAAATTGGGATAAAATTTAGTGGATCCATTGTCACAAGACCATTACTTAACAGTGTAACATATCAAGGCTTACTCTAAATAAGAAGACTTCCTTTCAGACTTTTTGGAACTTTTTGAAAAATACTTTTAACAAAACTTGAGGACTGTACAGATCATGTAAGTTCAGTTGTAGAAATTTGCTTTAAGGTTTGGTTTATTTATTTTCTTTTAAATTTCCTTATATTGCCTTAATCCCCTTATGGATTTTCTTTTAAATTTCCATATATTGCCTTAAACCCGTCATGGATTTTCATCACACTTGGAATGAATAATTAAAATGCTAAGACAATTCATTCATTGACATGCATGCTTACCCATTTTGATCTTGATGTTACCTTTCATAGTCCTAGTAAATGTGCATTAAAATTCTGGTTCATGTTTTTTTATTTTCTTGTATTTGCTAAACCCCATTGATGGATTGTCTTGCTACTAAGGCCAAATCATCGTGAAGCTAAGAGAATTTACTCTACAGTATGCATTCTTATCAGTACTATCTTCAGGTCAAGGTCACAATGATATAAAACTGGCATTTATGTTTTAGTCAGTTTTTGATTTGTTTATATTTCCTAAAACCATGATAGATTTCATTCATACATTGGATGGATTATTATATGGCTAAGACAATTAACTATGTAACATGCTAATTCAACCATTTGATACTGGGGTCAAGGTCACATTTTACAGCAATGGTTTGATTGTGAACTTAACATGGAGATCATAGCTTTTTGTTTTGTCTTTCTTTCATTTTTAACATTTTATTTTTAAAAAATTTCATTGGTTTCAATTCTAATTTTGACATATCACTGTAATTTGTAAATTTGGGTTATTCAAGACAAGTTGGCCAAAAGTTAGAATACCTTTCAGAGAGATTTCTTCTTGTAGTTAAAAGGCAGCCTTGATTTTTGTATGTGTTTGTAGAAAATGTGGATCTCTTTGCACTATGCCCATCAGTACACCAGGTTGGTTCTAATTGCAATTAGTTCTACCCATAAAATACCCCAAAGGAATCAACAGCCATTATTGTGAAAAAGTATAAAGAAAGTTGTTAGTGGAAATCTACAGGAAAGTTAATTAGAATATTAACAAGTTTTAAGTAAAAGATGGGGAATGTATACAGACACATAAATATGTATGATATTTGCAAAGCATGAATGACAATTGATTTTGTTAGGATGTGGAAAATAGCAAAGGGAGAGAGATTTTATGTAATTTAATTGCCAAAGGTATACATCTGATACGGTATATACATGTGAAATTATCTTTGTAAATATGACAGCATTCAAAACTGATGCAGGATATTATGTCAAGAGAAAGTTAATTTCTTAGATAAGTTTGTTTTTAACACTGGGTAAATGTACAATACATTTTTAAATGCTCAAACAATGAAGGTCATTTAGAGCGGACTCCCTCATCTCATGTGCTCTTGTTTCCAGAACGCTTAAAGAAAATATGCATGCATAGCTTATCTGTTATTCTCACCTAATTTGATAGTGGACTCTTTTCTACTTTCTGTATTATAGCTTTACGTATTTGAAATGCTACAGCCATGGTAAAAATGTACAGGTTTTGGCAGAACTCCTTTAAATATTTGAAATGCTACAGCCACGGTAAAAGTGTACAGGTTTTGCCAGAAAGCCTGTAAATATTTGCGCCGCTACAGCCACGGTAAAAATATACAGGTTTTGAGAGAAATCCTTTAAATATTTGAAATGCTACAGCCACGGAAAAATGTAGAGGTTTTGACAGAATTCCTTTAAATATTTGAAATGCTACAGCCACGGTTAAATGTACAGGTTTTGACAGAAATTCTTTAAATATTTGAAATGCTACGGCCATGGTAAAAATGTACAGGTTTTGACAAAAATCATTTAAATATTTGAAATGCTACAGGCACGGTAAAAATGTACAGGTTTTGACAGAAATCCTTTAAATATTTGAAATGCTACAGGCACGGTAAAAATGTACAGGTTTTGACAGAAATCCTTTAAATATTTGAAATGCTACAGGCACGGTAAAAATGTAGAGGTTTTGACAGAATTCCTTTAAATATTTGAAATGCTACGGCCACTGTAAAAATGTACAGGTTTTGACAGAAATCCTTTAAATATTTGAAATGCTACAGGCACGGTAAAAATGTACAGGTTTTGACAGAAATCCTTTAAATATTTGAAATGCTACGGCCACGGTAAAAATGTACAGGTTTTGATAGAAATCCTTTAAATATTTGAAATGCTACAGGTACGGTAAAAGTGTACAGGTTTTGATAGAAATCCTTTAAAAATTTGAAATGCTACGGCCACGGTAAAAGTGTACAGGTTTTGACAGAAATCCTTTAAATATTTGAAATGCTACGGCCACGGTAAAAATGTAGAGATTTTGCTACAAGTCCTTTAACTATTAGCAACAGCTGGGATCCTTTCTCTGTTCTACAGATATATATAACTATTAGCAACAGCTGGGATCCTTTCTCTGTTCTACAGACTTATATATAACTATTAGCAACAGCTGGCATCCTTTCTCTGTTCTACAGACTTATATATAACTATTAGCAACAGCTGGCATCCTTTCTCTGTTCTACAGACTTATATATAACTATTAGCAATAGCTGGGATCCTTTCTCTGTTCTACAGACTTATATATAACTATTAGCAACAGCTGGAATCCTTTCTCTGTTCTACAGACTTATATATAACTATTAACAACAGCTGGCATCCTTTCTCTGTTCTACAGACTTATATACATGCACACACACACACACACACACACACACAAATATTTTTGTGTGCAGAACGTTTTAATATATGAATATTTAATTCATACGCTTGTTCATTTTGAAACGCAGAATTTTTTACTTATCAGTATTTACTGTATAAGCTGTAGACGTTGGAAACGGACACTGGTGTGGTCTCTTAATATTTCCTTTATAAGCCGGAACAACTAGAAACTGACAATGTTTTGATCAATAAATATTTACTTTATAAAGCCGTATGAATTGGAAATGGCACAGAATGTTTGGGCTTACAAATATTTACTCTTTATTACTATTATTTCCAGAAAACACATTCCAGTTAAACACTTTAAATGATGACTTCATTCGTCTTTCATTGTTACATTTTTTTCTCTTAGAACTTAATGTGTCAGTACCTATTGTATTAACGTTTTAGCTATATTGAGACACACACTCATACACACACACTTGGTGGTGGGGCACTGGAATGAACCCAATTCTTTTAAAAATACGTTGCAAATACACAACTGTTAGATTCATAAAGCTGAGGATAATGCAGGAGTTAGAGATGTTCACTTAAGGCTTGTCACTTTAATGTTTTAACTCGAGATCGGAAAAAAGTGGGATGCTGTTTATTTTCTTTAAATTTGTTTATCGGTTCTTAAAATTCAATCCATGTTAATTGCGATTAATTGTCTGTTATATTCATCATACAAATCATCGACTGGAATGGCGTCTTGTGTCAAAGTGTTTTGTCTGCTGGATACATGGGAAGTTGGAGTGGACAAGTCATTTACGGTATCCTCATCCTGAAGCCGTCTTGATGAATGTGTTCCATAACTCTCATTTTTACTCGTCGAGGATTCTCTACGGTGCAAGTCATTACTTCTTTGAACTATATTTAAAACAAATAATAATAATAATAATAATGATAATAACAACAACAACAATTGTTCATAAATATATAGACATATTCCTACAATCATTGTTGTAAGTATAGAAAGAGAAAGTTGCAATTGAGAATTACATCCTGATAGATGATGCACTAGACATAAAGGTGTCCGTTATAAAGTGAAAATATCAGTTGGAAAAGGGGAAAATAACATGGTAGAGCAGGCTGCAAGAAAGATTCATTAACATTGTAAGAATTCATGCCACATACGTACATACTGAACTGAAATTCCACTAAGCTCAACCGAAATGGCCCATTGTTTTCAAACATTTAGGTTTAAACGGGTGAAACCCTGTGATATACTATTATATCCAGAGTGGATATCTAAGAATTTTTGTGCTCTTACCTGTTACATTAGTTTCACTTCTGACTGTCTCTCTTTCTCTTATGTCGTTTTCCAAAATCAGCTTCTGCTTCTTCAATATTTTGTTTGTAAAAGACTTTTCTTTCTTTGTCTTTTCAACTTGTCCTTTAAAATTCTCCATCTCTAGGTCCAGTTCAGCCTCCTCCATTATGTTGTTAACTGAAAAGAAAAGAATCAATTCAGATCAATTTATTTATGAAACTTAAATGCCAATTCAACGTTTGTAACTCTAGTAGCAATGCGCGCGTGTGTTTGGAATTTTAACGCAGTTTTAACAATTTTGAATCGTATCGCTACCAGTTTGTAGTGGTGTCTAGCACTGAGGCATATGCTGCAGACATGGCATCATGTTCCACCCAATCACATTGTCCTGATACCAAGCCGACCAGTCCTAAACTAACCTCTTAATGCTGAGTGCCATGCGAGGCAGCTGTTTGTACCTTTTTTTTTTGTAGGTCTTTGATATGACTTGGCCGGGGTTCGAACTTGCGACATCCCGCATCCGAGGCGGACGCTCTAACCACTAGGGCACCGTAGCGGTCGAAATGCTGATGTGATGAGTCAGGCTGCAATGCTAGTACAACGTTTGTAAATATCTAGTAGGAATGCTTTTATAAAATGTTAGATTTTGATGTTTATGAATGAACTTACAATGTCGAAAAGAAACACATGAATCTTACAAATGAGTTAAATGAATGAGCTTTATAATCGATATCATTGCATATTGGGGAAAACGTTCACCGAGAATCAACAGTGTTGAAAATAGCACGTGGAACACGGTGCACTGCACTTTTTGAGTACCGATATAGCTTTTTATTATTATCACAACAAAGCGTGTCAAATAAATATTTCCATTTCCATTATTCGAGGATGTAGATGGTCGGACGGCTAAACAGGCGTTGTGATTCCGGGGGGAAAAAAATTGTTAATAATTTGGTCAACACAGAAGTAGCTTCTTACTCTGAGCTGACCTAATTATAACGAAATTAGTTCCCAAATTACTATGCCTGCCTGTTCTTCATGTATTGCCAAATGTGCATGTTTTTAATATACTTTCAACTAGGCATATTTTTCATATATTTTCATTTGTTCCTGGGATGTCTACAAAATGACTTGAATGCTTTCAGTTTGAAAGAGGAGAGTAATGTTTGTTGAAATTGACTACAATGGAACATAAACTATTAGGCAGTGTACTTTTAGACTTAGTAGGAAAGTCTGAAGTATCAAGTAATAACCCAAATACAACCTCTTTATTGTGTGAATAATCTTCGTTCTTATATATATATATATATATATATATATATATATATATATATATATATATATATATATAGAAAAACAACACACGATATGAGTTGAAACATGAATAAAGACCAAAGAGATTTTAGGAGAGCGAGAGAGAGAAGTGGCATTAGGAATGGGTGATTCATATCTTGCCTTCCTCTTCTCCTCTTGAGCTGGCTTTTGTAGAACAGACAAGACCTGTAATATTCGTTGAAAATGGTGCATCATTTTGCCACATTTTATTTAATAAAAGTTAAATTGTAAATGATAAATACTTCTTTTACAGCCTTCACTTAATACATAAATAAGAGTTGTGCGCTAAAGTTTTGGGTACCTTTCTAAAATAGCATTAGGAACACGGAAGTTTTATGATGAACGACAGCGTGCATATGAAAGGAATATTGATAATTTTAAGAGGTAAAATTTTCAATTAGCAACAAATAATCAAAGTCAAAATTATAAAATGATATTTAAAAAAAAAATACAGTGCAAGATTTTTCTTGTAAGTCATTACCTCAGATGATGTAAATGTCTGCATTACACATTAGAGGCAAATTCACGTCCCTCGTGAGTGGAATAAAATTTCTTGAAGATATGAATGAAAGTTTGAAACTAGTCCATGTAACATACACCAATTTAAGAATAGTGTTTTACCTTATATTATCACTAACATTTATATGGATAATTTCTTGAATTCTATGTTGTTTAAGATATATTAAAATGTACTCTTTTATCCTCAGCAAAGTTAAATTCATTAGAGCCAATAGCTTTTACGTAACAGTGTCAGAAAGATGAGCAAACAAGCAAAGAGTATTTCTCAGTTTACCGCCACTTGACCGGGGTTACAGGTGCTGCCTTATGAGGCAACTGAACAAGTTTTAAGAGCGATCGAGCATTGTCAGATATAACAACTGTTGTCAGCATTGTCAAATATAACAACTGTTGTCAGCAATAATTGAAATTTGTAGTGGAACAAAGTATAAATTAATGTAAGTAGAGAGCCATAAAAAACGAAATATTTCTTTAAATCAAAAACAAAAATATAATTGTTTATAAATACATGATAAAACAAAGTCTCAAAAATAGGAACAAATGCGCATACAAGAAAATGAAATGCGTATTTTCACGAGAAACGCCCAAGGAAAAATAAATGCTAACATTGTACGTTTAGAATCTATACATGTATAGCAAAACAAAGAACCCACCAAAATTTGAATACATATATGTAAGGTTATTCTGTGTTACACCGACTCTCAGATTTGATGATAAAGGAAAACTCCCCTGCCTCACTTTTGAATATTTTGTTACCATCTCATTTCGGTATTTTAGGACATAAAGTTTAGCAACGTAATGTTCACGCCCAGGAGGTAACAGTATGCAAATTACAAAACAAAATACTAATACAAATAAGGTGCTGACTAAATTGATAACAGTAACATTAAGTGTTAGTTCCTGATTATACATCCGAAGCTTGACTCTATGCTGAGATGGAAAACTGACATTCAGAGACAGGGAAGTTGTCTGATAAATCGCATACTACATTATTTTTTTTTTCTTTGTTTTAGAGATAATGGTATATGATTAAATAATCATGATTCGATATTTATAGAAGTGTAAATTAATAGTATCATTAGGGGGCTTTTAGACTTTTCTTACTGGTCTAGGTCAGAAATTAATAGTATCATTAGGGGGCTTTTAGACTTTTCTTACTGGTCTAGGTCAGAAATTAATAGTATCATTAGGGGGCTTTTAGACTTTTCTTACTGGTCTAGGTCAGAACCTTCTATACCAAATGATTTTACCCTCAAATCACACGCGAACCCGTAGTGAGCCTGCTCCCGTTGGCGTCCCAAGGCGAAATTTTAACTTGGTGCCAGAGTCAGGCTACCTTTCAAGGATTGCAACTATATTCAGATTGTTTTCTGTGTATATGCAATTATTGATCATGACTATACGATATAATATATTTCACACAGAATGTAAAAAAAAACAAGCTGACTGAATCTCTCTTTTTGGAGCAGTTTCTGAATCTCCTGGAGTATGGAAATTCGATAGGTGGCAACCCTATTATTCTCGGAGATTTCAACTTTCACTTTGACTGTCCTGGAAACCCATGCACATCAAAACTCCTAGATTCCATTCACGTTTTCAACCTCAAACAGTCATTTAGCCGACCCACCCATAAACATGATCACATTTTAGACTGGATTCTTTATAGACCTGATGATAATATTCTACAGTCCTCCCTGGTGTCCCACGAACTTGCATCAGATCACCTCTGCGTTATATGCCATCTTGACGTATCAGTCCCTAACCCTCCACCTTTATTTGCTAATAAGAGAAACCTCCGTATGATAAACAGAACCCAACTAATGCATGACATCCAAGCAAACCTAACAACTAGCTTACCTCCTACAGCAGAACAACTCGATAACTGCCTGACAAACATGCCACAGCAACCAAGTGCAGAGCATCAATTCAAAAGTGTTCTCCGTGGTATAGCAGTGTTAGGGACCAGCTTCGCACTACTAAAAGAGAGCGCCGTAAAGCTGACAGGGTTTGGCTTTCCACCAGACTCACTATTCATAAGCAAATGTATGAAGCCGCTAAGAAGAATGTCACAAACACAGTCCATGCAGCGAAATCAGCCCACTACAGTACTAAGATCACGGAAAGTTCCAGCTGCAAAGAGCTATTCGAGATTACTAACAAGCTAATGTCAAGGGACAAATGTACACCACTTCCAACTACCTTCTCTCAAATCAACCTTCCGGACCTGTTTGCAAATTTCTTCCGTGACAAAATACAAACCATCAGAGATAAGCTTGACAACACAATTTCAATTGACTTGTCGTCACCATACAGTTGCGATACAGAATTTCAGCGGCAACCGTTAGCAGCATTTGAACCTGTCTCTATGGATTTAGTACGTACAATCGTGATGAAGAGTCATGTGAACTTGATCCGATTCCGACATCACTGCTGCTTGAGTGTTTAGATCCAATATTGCCTTCACTAACTGATGTTATTAATACCTCTCTCTCATCCGGGGAATTCCCATCATTTTTCAAAACTGCCATTGTAAAGCCTCTGCTGAAGAAACCAACACTCGACCATAACGATTTAAAGAACTACCGCCCAGTTTCTAATCTCCCATTCATCTTAGAAAAGTTGATCTATCCCAACTTGTATCTCATCTGAATTCAAACAGTCTTTTTAGCAATGTACAGTCTGCATATCGCCCTTGCCACAGTACTGAAACTACTCTTCTGAAAGTAGTTAATGATCTCTCTCTGCTTTGGATAGCGGAAAGATTACAGTCCTCACTCTCCTTGACTTGTCTGCAGCATTTGACACAATAGACCGTAATATATTACTTCACCGTCTCCAGCATGTATTTGGCATTCACGATACGGCCTTACTATGGTTCAAGTCCTACTTGGTCAACAGGACACAAATTGTGTACGCAAATGGAAAACACTCCAGCCCAGTTGATCTATGTTGTGGTGTTCCACAGGGGTCTGTTCTTGGACCTGTTCTCTTCATTGTATACACTCAGCCACTCTCAAGTGTCATAGATCATCATCCAGTGTCTCACCAATTGTATG
>JAECUM010020506.1:0-60378 GCA_016617855.1 Megalonaias nervosa | reverse complement strand
TACGCTATAACGATTCACTCATCACAGAGATTAACTATTACTGATACAAATATTTGGACTGTCGATGATCGTATTGAGTGGTCAAATTTAGTTTATCTTGCAGTGTCTCGAGTCAGAAGAATATCTCAACTGCACAGGGTTATCATGGATTGCGTAATAACCGAAGAAATCACTAACAACTTTGTCGATATCAATAAAAAATTAGCGAGCTATAAGCAATGTGACAAAAAAAAAAATAATCGCGACTTTGATATGGATGCTGAATTTATTATAACACTAAAACAACGACAGAATAATCATTGTGCGAATTGTAACGCATTAATGTTGTGGCAGTATTCGAATAATAATCCAAGACAATTTACCGTTGATAGAATTAATAGTAGTCTTGGTCACACACGCGAAAATGTGATGCTGACCTGTCTTGAATGTAATCGACGTCGGGGGACTGGACGCTGTGCAAGTTTACAAAAGTGAGCGCGGTGGTAATTGTGTGTCTTTAGGAATTATTTGTAATTGTTCGCGTACAAATCCACGCTGAGGAGCAGTTGAATCTAATCTGTAGATTGCAGGTCTACCTGTGGACCTTACCACGTTAGAAATTTTATGTGTGGTCACACTCCAGATAGGATCAGTTGCTCTTGTTCTACCTCCTTCAAGTTCACCAGGTTCATATAAATATCTTACGGTCACATTACCTAGTACTGGTTGAGAAGAAGATTCACGTTGTATTGGTATCGCATTAGAAGGTTTCATAGAAGTTGCACGAGTAATTTCATTGTTTAACGCAGCTATCACACTTGGTAACCTTGCAACCCATTCACGAGATCTCTCCATGGACTTAAAGTCAGTGGATATTTCCTTTGCATATTGATATCCAAATAACCGCTCAGCAAGTGTTCGATTAAATCGTTCAACGATTGCCTGATCACGATGAATTTCAGTGTGTCCTCGTCTGATTTTAACGTTATGTTTTTTCATCAACGATGATACTGCACCAAGAAATTCTTTGCCAGGATCAACCTGTAGCAACTGTGGCCATCGTAGACCACCTTGTGGTCCGGATCCTCGTTGATAAATTCGTTCAAACGCAGATGCAACTTCAGTTGCTGTCTTTGTTGACAGTGGTTCTGCTTCTTTATATCTACTTGCAACGTCAACGACAGTTAACGCGTATTTGTATGTGCGCGATTGACGTCTACCAATTTTAATGGTAATATGTGGTAAAAACAAAATATCTGCTTGATGAACTTCATTGGGAGTACTGACATCAAAATGTGCATATTGAATTTTTTTAGGTGGTGGTAGATAAATTTGCCATATTGCCTGCCGTGCTAACCACGCTGCAGGAACAGCACGTGAGACTTTTGCTACTTCAGCCAAGTTTATACTAATCGCTGCTTTGCCTCTCCAATATCCTCTTGGGCTATAATAAACAGATTCCATTATAATAGTTGTATAATTTAATTACCAGCCCCTAGCAGTAGTTTACCTTTCATAGCAGATTTTACTAGGAAGCTAGCAAGTTTTTCTCCGAGAGATTTATTTTTTATGGAATTTAATGCGTGAATCAGCTTTACATCTGCAATATGTCGTTGTTGTAAATTTGGATTTTTATATGGGACATCATGAACGTGACACGCTTGATCAATCACATTTATTGGATACTCTCCAGGTCTTGATTGATCTCGTTTGTCAAGTCGAATATCAAGTCGGGTTCCTGGAACACAATAATTATATCCAGGTAAATGTTTTTCACCAGGATACTTTGCCCACGGAGCTCCTGGTAATTTACCTAACGAAGCAGCCTTATCTCCACCTGTCTTTGATGAAATAAATTTGTATTTTTTTGTACCACATTTCACACTTGTCTAAGTGCGCACCTGTTATTTTTTGTTATCATTGTTGTTAATCCACTGGTCCCACCGATGGTGGGGGTGGGTGCTCTACATCGAACACAATATAAATCCATATTATTATTATATGGATATAATTGACTTCTCAGCGACATAAAAACAAGAGCCAGTCAAACATCATCCAGCGCTACCAAATTCCATCAGAGCAATTATACTTGGCCCATCTGGGTCTGGTAAAACACAATTATTACTTAATCTGATAATGCGATGGCTCAAGTGGGATAAATTATATTTAGTAGCACCATCTGTAGATGATCAACGATGTTACGAAGTACTTAAAGATTTTAATGAAAATGCAAAGTCGCTGACATGTCCTGATAAAGATAATGATATTATTGATTTTATTACCGATATCGATGAAGCTCCATCCATAGATGATCTTGATGGATGTATCAATAATCTCGTAGTATACGATGATGTAATGCTTGACAAACAATCAAATCCAGCTCGGATATTTTTGCGAGGCCGTCACAAAAATACAGACGCGATTTATTTAACTCAGAAATACACACAAATTCCAAAAGTGATCAGAGATAATTGCAATATCTTAATTGTGTTTAATGGAGTAGATAATTATATTTTGCAAAATATTTATTATACTTGGTGTTCAGGGGACATGGACATGATTAAGTTTAAAAACTTCCTTTCAAAAGCACAAGCTGCTCCGTTTGGATTTATAATGATAAATTTACATGACCCAAGATCTAGGTATCGTATAGGTCTGGATAAAATCTTTGCTTAATTATAGCAGCAGGGAGGGTGAACGACCAGCGTTGAGTGACCAGCACGTAAACGAAACAAATAAAAATGATGTAACAAAATGAGCTAACCCAATTAGAGAAATCTTATGGCCTGACAGAGGTTTTGGTTTAACGTTATTGACCTTGAGATTTCATTTTCGTAGGAAGGTTTTTTTTTCATAAATAAGGTCTCCAGCAAAATGGTCTGTTCACCCTCCCTGCTGTTCAAGGTGCATTATAAAATTAATTTTAAAGGATACATAAATGAAACTATGTAAACATCTAAACACAAGTTTATACTTACTATTACTCCATATGAGGAACATTTCTTGCAAATTTATTTTTAAAACAAGAAAAATAAAACATGAAGTCAATAGTATGATCGTCGATATCTTTCTCATTATTAAACATCCTACATCTGGGCATTAGAATAATGTAGTCACTTAACAAAGTTCATTTTACTCTGTCTACACTACACTATTTACAAAGTCCAAAATATTTTAGAGTGAAGTTTTCAATTCTTGTAGCTTTGTCATCAAGCAGTTTTTCAAGAGCTCTTAAGTTCAGCGATTTTGTCCTTTTCACTTTTCCTCAAATTAATATTGATGTCGTGATAAATGAAATTTTCTTATGGATCTTTGCTTTTAATGCATAGTCATCAACAACAGCTGTCGTCTCAATGTCTTTTTCTGTTATCTTCCTTCTTCACTCATCCCCATAAACAAAAAAAGATGTTTTTTATATTATTGCTTATGTAAAAACAGCGTATGGATATTTTAAACTATTTCATATTAGATATATTAATATTTCTTTCTGCTTAGCTGTATTCTATATGTTTAGATTTATTGTGTTCACTGCAGTTATTGTCTGTGCTATTTCCACCCAATCCCAAAAGAGAACAGGATTGAACCAATTTCATAAGATTATATACAGCTTCTATTTTAAAACTTGAATCTGTGTTCACAGACATGCCTCTTTCGTCAAAAATGATTTCATGCTGAAGGCTTCTTGTTTTGCCTGTATTAAGTTCCACTAGGCCTACAAAAGCTTGGGGTTTTGTTTCAGCTGCATGTGACTGTGAAGCACTCTCTCCTATTGCATACAAATCAATATCCTTCTGGTATAATTTGCATTTTGCAAAGCCCTCTGAGAAAAATGACATAATCCAAACTTTATATTTTTCTTCATCTAACCACCGAAGTTGGAATCGGCAGCCAGCCATGTTGAAGCGAATGATTCAAATTTAAACCACTGCTACATCCAGGCTTCGTACTATTGGAAGTTCAGAATGTATGACTGCGCAGTGGCCAGTTGTGGAAAAATTTCCGTTCCGGCACAAACTTAGCAAGAGATTGTTTTCTTGTTGTTTTTCCCGTTTTCTTTTTATTAAATTCTGTAAAACAAAAACTATTAATTCCTTTTGGTTTCATGAAAATCAAGGCTTTTCAAGGTACACAGACAATATTTTGAATTTTCATGGTGTTTCAAGGCCTTGAGGGAACAATTCATTTTTCAAAGCTTTTCCAGGCCCCCTAATAACATGCCTACCCCAGAAAACGTTTTTGAGGGATGCCACCGCCAAAAATGAGGGACAGAGCATGAAAATGAGGAACATAAGTATGTTATCATGAATAAACATAATAAATTCTCTCAGAACATTATTAAATACCAGTAATGCATATCTATAATAAATATTTTTGTATAAAACCCAGTACAATATATACAAATAAAAAAAATTCATGTCCAGGAAAGATCTTGACGTTTCCTTGATCATTGCTTCCATCTGCAGAAACAGTGAACAGCCAATTCCGCATTCTTTCAGCTAATTTTAATGTAGTATTGGCCACCATTTCTTTAACAATAGCAGTTCCTTTTGTTCTACCACACTGAAATTGTTTAGCAATGTCAGAGTCACTAAACATAATTTTAAAAGCCTTTGAAAATGTTATCAAATGTGCTCATAGGCAAATTGAGTTCAGTAATGATATCTACTAACATAACATAGCTCTAATTACTTCAGAGAAGATGAAGTCGCACTAGATCCAGCCTATAATAAAAATAAATCCAACAATTTTCTTTGAGTGTTTAACTTCTTTTTCAAGGTCGGAATGCCTTTTTCCTAAAACATGTCTGCATATATCGAACATTCTTCCAGACGTTTGAAAATTCACAATTACAGATGTTGCAGAAAGCATTCGTGTTTGCATTTTTTCCTGGCTTCAGGAATTTCATACTCATCAGTGTATTCTTTATGAAAACAATGAGCATTTTTTAATGTAAGTTTTGAATCACTTTCATCGATATCCAATTGGCTTTTAGAAGCCATGAAATTTTTGTCCAGAATAAAAAAACAACTCATTGTAAACAGAATGTAAAAGAATCTGTGAATGTAGATTTTTGTATCAGAACTGCCCCAGAGCACACGTGTTTGCAATGGCTATTTTAAACCATCGCGCATGTGCAGATTTGATAATTTCCTGTTCTGGTTGGTGATAGCGTATTTTATGACATGCAAAATTTTTATCCCCACTTCTGCAGATTTTCAACACTAAATGAGTATTTGTGGGACGCAAAGGAAAATTTGGGCATTTTGCGGGACTAGTACACAAAATGTGGGATGGTAGGCATGTCTGCCCTAATGACCCTGTGCATGAATCTTGCTAACTACCAAAAGTCATCAGATCTTGTCGAGATATTACACTCCAGAATAATTAATCAAAACTCGACAACAAATATGGCCTCCAGAGTGGGAAAAAACTCAGTAAATTGAATTCAAGATCACCTTATTAATATGCACCTATCTTCTTCATTACTGAACTCATTTGAGATCTTAATAACATAAGCCTATAATCCAAGCCGATTAAAACTGAATTACAAATGTGGGTTCCAGAGTGGAAACAAGGTCAACCAATCAGTACAAGATCACCTCTTTAATGTGTGGTTGTCACTCATTATCAAACTTGTTCAAGATCTTGAAACAAGCTTATGATCCAAGTGTGATCTAAACGAACAAGAAATATAACCTCCAAATTGGTATCAAGCACAGCTCATTATCAAACTAAGTGATGTGGACAAAATAAATATATATTCTTAGTTTGATAAAAATCAGATGAGAAATTAATTCGATTAAAATTGAATAAAAAATATGGCCTCAAAAGTGACAAGATGAATCACATGCAAAATCAACTTTTTAGCATTTGTGGATCTCACTCACTATCAAACTCATCCTAAATATTAAGCTTATGTTCCAAGTTTGATCAAATTCTGATTTGAAAGATGTCATCAATAGTGGTAACATGTTCAACCAAACTGATGCAAGGTCACTTCATTAATATTCATGGATTTCACTCATTTACGGCCTCCAGAGAGGTAACAATTGTTGACTAATGATGCATAATGTATGCGGGTCCACACCATAAGCTCACTTGGCCTTACTGCCAGGTGAATTAAAAAAACAAAAGTAACTCTTTAATTCCCCATTTTCTGTTCATTGAGAACAAACAATATTTTATTTCAGGGCAAGATTGCTATATATATGTTTTAAATTTATTGCTCAGAAACAAAATTAAATCAATTTACTAAAATTAGAGGCTGAAAATTTACTATCATTTAGACTCATGATTTTGAACTTAGATTCATAGCTCTAGGATATAGAAATAAATATGAAAATTTTAAATATAAATACAAACTAACTGGATCTGTATGTAAAACCAAAACTAATTTTGACATGGTAGACTGATTCTGAAAATTACTCTATGGTCTTTCATCACTCAAACCTTGTTATCAATTATTTCAATGTGTCACTCCCAATAAGAAGCAATTGCATGCATCTTTTACTCAAGTTACCTCAAGTCCTTTTAAATTTTACTTATTCATATATTCAAGGAAAATATGCTGCTGCACTTTAAAACAGTGCATTCTGGATTTCAGTCATCACCATTGCCCAGTGCCATCATAGTACAAATGTCCTACACACATCATGATGGAACGCAACTCCTTCAAACATCACACATCCTTGAGGTAATGGGCAATGATGATACAAGCCAGTTTGTTTCTGTGATTTCTATAGCAGATTAGTATCTGTAAAAGTCTGGTTTGAAAGGTCCCTCCTTAGGTAAACCCAGATAGGAGGCCTGGTCATCAGATAACTTAGTCAGCTTTACACCAAGGTGATCCAAATGAGCAGCTGCCACTGCCTCATCCAGCTGAAATGTAAATAAAAATAAAAATGAAAGAACATCATTTAATGTTGGGGCTAGCAGTGGGATAAAGACAGTAAAGATAATTGATTCTCCTGCCTAAATACACCAAATCCACACCTTTCAGGCTGAAAGGACTCGGTAATAAGACGAACAAGTGAGTTGGAGATGGCTCACCTGGTGGCTCACATTATTCTAAAGGTAAAATATAAGAGACTGGATGGGAGATTATAATAAATTTTCTAGCCATTATAAATTTTGACCATATCTTTTAAGAATTTATATTCTATAGCTCTGTATCTTAAAAACAATTTACATAACTGCAACATCTTTACTATTTATCTTGTTGCACTTCATAATTACATTTATTTGGAAGCCTTCATCTTCCATATTTTTTCCCCCTGAATTCTTTAGATTCACCTATTTAGAACTCAAGCTTTCAATTGCCATGATATATCACCATGTAACCAATATTGTGCTGACATGCCATTCAACCCTACAACACACCAGCCCAGCAACTACTAGGAAGTTTTCAAAAACTCAGCCCTGGCAGAACATGTCATATGAAAGAATCTTATGAAGCTCTAGTAAAAATGGACATGTACACAGTATCTATAAAATGTAAGTGGTTTTTAGGGAGGTCACCAAAACAACTTTGGAAGAACTTGTCATACTGAACATTTCCACCAAGTTTTATCTACACTGATGAAATGGTTTTAGAGAAGTCAAAACTATTTTTCCTCATGTTAACTATGGAAAGCACAATTTTCACTGCCAATAAAGAAAACATGCTGCATCTCCAGCTTGCTGGAGTCACCTGCATTTTGTTGTACATATATCAGACCAACCCCCATCACTCCTGCACTGGAATCCAAGTACACAGCATTGTATAAATTTTAAGAAAAAGCTGTTCTTACAGAAACATTTTCATGTATGATTACTTTTTGCAGATGTCTGGAACAGGAGACCCAAGCCAGCCTGAGATTACTCTCTTGCATGACTACCATAAATCTAAATGCCAGGGCAGTTGGACAAGTTAGTAGGATGCTTCCCATCATTTAAAAATTTCTCAATATGTCCAAACGGTTTTGATGAGGAAATATAGGAATATAGGTCTTTTATTCCAAAAATATAGGAAACATATACAAGATGCCCAGGTGGGTCTGATATTGCTCACCAAGATCATACAACTCAATACTTGGCCTTTTCACCAAGCAGGTGAATCAAATATTGTTAAGACCACAATCCTATATAAAATATTTCCTAACTTGTACACTGTCAATTTTACCCATTCTAATATAGTCTGACAAAAAAACTGTTCCAAAGATAAATGTATAATTAATATTCACAGACTCCTCTCATAACCAAACTTACCAAGATCTGGATAATATTTACCAAGTTTTATTTTAAATTTAATGAGAATATAATTACTCAAGAGGAGAAAAAACCCCAACCATAAACAAATTACCTTAACATGTGCAGATCTCACCCTCACTTATTATACAACATAAGACTATAATAGTACAAGTTTATTTACCAAGGTGAATAAAAAGTCTTTTCAAAATTCAGTCACATGAATGGTAACAAGCCAATCCCATCAAGTCAGAAATACTGTCTGCTGAGTTACAAGATGTACAACCAATTAGATGCATGATAACCTCATTAATGTGTATCTCACTCGTAATTTTATTTATCTGAGATCCAAATGATACAGGCACCTTTTCCAAGTTTGATCAAAATCAATCAGAATCAAGTTGCTAAATTGTTGAAAAGCTTAGCCCATAAGATGCAAGAAAACCTCAATATACATGGGTCTTTCTGATAATTATACTCAGAGATCTTGATGATACAAGCCTATTTACCAAGTCTTGTCAAATTCCAATCAGTCTCTTGAGTAGCAACTGGCAAACCAGATCAGATGCATGATAACCTCAAATATGTGCGAATGGTATGGTTCCTTTGGGAGCTTAATGATCAAGTGGTCTCAATGACTTCAACCCTTTGGTCGGGGGGTCAGTGGTCCTGAACTTGATTTGAAACACAGAAACCATTATTTTCTTACTAGACTTGCCAAGTTATGACCTCTGACCTTTAGATCCCATAACTCATAGGTTTATTTGTCACCTTAAGGGTAACAAAGTTTGATCAAGGAACTTACTCTAGAACACAAGTTATTCTGCATAAGTGTATTTTCCTCGGAGGCACAATGACTTCGACCTTTCAAGCCATAACTGATTGGTTTCTTCTTTACTCCAAGGACAAGTCATCCATAAAGTTTGGAAACCGAAGATGGTGTTAGATCTTGTTTCTTCTTTCAGTACAGTGACCTTCACCTCTGAACCTAAATTTGATAGGGTTTTTCCTTACCTCAAATGCAAGCCATTAACAAAGTGTGGCAACTAGATCGCAGACAGCTCAGTTACTGTGCAGAAATGAAATTGATAAGAGACAAATGGACACACAAGAACTCAAAAACTCAAAATGTCCCATTCCTACAGATAATATTTCCAGTTCTGATTACCTTTTTGGGTAGCATGTGGACTCCGAGTTTGTACTGGTCATGTTTTGTCCACAGCTCAATCTGGGCAAGAACCTGATTTGTGAAGGAGTTGCTCATCACAAAACTGGGGTGACCATGTGCACACCCAAGGTTGACTAGACGACCTTCAGCCAACAGAATGATGTGGCGGCCATTCTTCAAGGTGTATCTGTCGACCTGCAATTACAAATTCTCCTCCCATCACTTGCACATCAACAAATTTAATGTTATTTGTAAATATTTGGGGCTTGGTCTTTTTTAAGTACAAAATGATGAAGCATCCACTTTAAACCTTTAAATGACAACTATACTAGTAAGAAAGAAAGTCTATATTAACCAGGTGATACAAAATAATGCTGGACAAGAAATTAAAGAAGGTTCATCTTTGTGGGTCATGGTGAGCTAAATATATAAATTATGTAATTTTTAGAACCTTCATTTGAAGATTTCATTTATCAATAACAAAAATCAGATTTGCCCTGCAAACTGGTGTACTGAAATGAATGAAGTGCAATAAAAAACCTCAGATGTATGCTTTGTACATCAAGATGTTACTACCGAGGTTCTCAGATGACATTACAATGGCATAACAATTTAAAAATAAAATTGGTTGCCTTATAAATGATGTGACGTGAATAAAATCAATTACAATGTAGAAATCAAGTTCTTTTGAGTCACTGAAAGGAATGAACACTCTCTTGGCCAAAATGGAGTAACACTCTCCTGCCCAAAATGAAGTAACACTCCTCTGGCCAAAATGGAGTAACACTCTCCTGGCCATTAGGGAGTAATAATCTTGGCCAAAATGGAGTAAGAATCTCCTGGCCAAAAGGGAGTCACACTATACCAGCTAAAAACGAGTAACACTCTCCTGGCCAAATGGGAATAACACTCTAGTGGCCAAAAGAGTTAACACAATACTGGCCAAAAGGGAATAACACTCTACTGGCCAAAAGGGAGTAACACTATACCAGCCAAAAGTGAGTAACTCTTCTGGCTAAATGGGAACAACACTCTAGTGGCCAAAAGTGTTTAACACAATACTGGCCAAAAGGGAGTAACACTCTAGTGGCTAAAATGGAGTAACACTCCAGTGGCCAAAAGGAATAACACTCCAGTGGCCAAAAGGAGAAAAACTCTAGTGGCAAAAATGGAGTAACACTCTTGTGGTCAAAAGGGAGTAAAACACTAGTAATTTAAAAGAAGGCCACCTTTTCCCTGCTTTTATTCTTTGTAACTACTGTGTGCTGAAATCATCTAAGATATTCTTGAAGTGCAAAAAATAATTCTTATGGCCTTAAATCTTTAACCTGGTACTAGGGATAAGTGAACTTTGAATTTATCTTGAAGTGTTTAACTGATAAGCCATGTCCATACAACCATTCATGAGAAGCCAGAGCATGTTTTAAGATGGCCACCAAGGCAGCCATTTAAGATGTTGGACTGACATCGTTTTAATAAAGGATGAACTACATTTTATTCATTTTCATTAAGGACTCCACTACTTGATGCATCTGTGCAGAAGATGATGGGTGCTGTGGGGGCCATTTTATTGTAGTCTGATCAACACCATTTTCATTTTGAACATAACGTCAGAAATGTTTCTGTGGAAATTCCATGTCAACCATACACCGAGGAGTAGTTATAATAAGATTTTTACCAGTGACTTTATAATCTGCCAAATTCTTTCCGTATCATAAATGACTTTTTTCTAAATTCTGCTAAAAAGTATAGAAAAGTCCCAAAACTTAAAAAAATGTGTAAAAACTGAAATAACTTATGCAGTACTAAACATCAAATTTGGTCTGATGTGGCTCAATAGTTTTCAGCAATCCTGCTTACAGGAATGTGTAATGGAGCAATATGCCCTCCCCAAGAGATAATTAACTGCATGCCAAATGTGATTGAAATCCAACAGGCCTTGGTAAAGTTATGCTGCAGAAACCAAAGTCTGCATCACAGACAATCAGGGATCATTACTTCCCTGAATGGAAAACTACACACCAAATTTATTCAAGGTCTCGTCAAAATCAAGATGCAGGCCAGATCTGGTTTAAATCCAACAATCCTTGGTAAAGTTAATCTGCAGGAATAAAGTTAAAAAGATGGGCAATCAAGGGCCATAAATCCTCCACTAGAGATGCTCCCAAGACATTATCATAAGGGGTGATTTCCCACCTTGTCACAAAAATAAGGGGGGAGAACGAAAATGAGGGAGAGAAGAAAAGTCCAGATTTCAATATTTACAAAACACTTAAATATCCATCTCTCTTTCTTCCTGCTCCACTGTAAGACCCACATTGAAATCAAAATCTTTAAAAGATGTTGCCACTAGCTGTATACGCATTAATTTGCTGCTTGTTTCTGAGCTTAATCTATTCCTTATCTATGAAACTTGTTCGGTACTGAGAATCCCCTTTTAAAGTCTGCTGTCTGAAGGGGCATATATATAGCTAGCTTAGCTGTAACAAGTTTGAAAACTGTACTTTATGGTTATGTACAATTTTTCACAGCTCACAGGTATTGTTTTTTGGATACTTCTGCTCCAAAATAATAGTTTCACTAACATAAGCTCTGCCAAGTTTAAAAAACTTTCTAAATTAGCACACTAACTACTATGCTAGATTTACTATTCAAAAATGCTGTATTTGGATTTTAAATCCATTAATGCCATAGTTTACTTGTTAAAACAGAGGTATTTTGATCAAATAAATATCTGTACTTCTTAATTTCATTTTGAAATTCTTATTTATTAGACTTAATGTAAACTTTATGCCAGAGCTATATGGTTTTGTAGCTCATGATCATGCAAGGTTAATTGTGACAAGAATAGAAATGAAACTTAAACTTTTAAATTGTCTGTTTTTAATTCAGCTTGTTTGTCTGCTTTTTCAACATTTAATTTCAAAATACTACTGAAATGAGTGACTGACCAGCATACTGTCAATTCTTGTTCATCCATCATGTACTTTGGACTCATATTTAACACCATTTTCAGGTTCAAAATCACTCACTGGTATCTCCATTAAAACTTTCCCAGCCTCAATACTTTGATATATTTCCTTACTTTAAAAATAAATTGCCTTTGATCAGCCATTACTTTCCAATGAAATCATCATCTAAAGATGAAGTATGCTGGGAATCCATTGTTATGGGTCTTCTAGATGGACCTTATCATATGTGCACATTTGTATAACTTTCTTGATGCAAGGTTCAAGCACTTTATTGGTGAATGGCTATATAAAAATGTATACTGTGCAGAGTACATTTTCATATGCATGACTTGAAACTAATTTGCACAAGTTCTCACACATCACCACTTTTCCATGAGCATTAACTTGTACAAATTTTGCAAGAATTGTGCACTGGAAGCATCTCCACAAATAGAAAAAGTTGAAAATCAAATGCTAACAAGATCTCATTAATACAAAACTGAATACAAAATTTGGTTGAAACGTCACAATTCTGAGCAAAATTATTTTCCAGAAACCAATTTACTGATGGACAGATCTGGACAAGCATAATTACTATATGGCTCAGCTAACTTCACTGAGCAGGGCCCTAATTATATCTTGCAATTAAGGTGTATAAATCTAGACCCAATTAATGTTATTTATAACAAGGAGGATTTAATATTAAGTACCCAAAGTCAACAGTATCATGTTAACAAATTTGCTTCAACACAAGTAGGGAACACAAGTCATCAAAATGAGGCTGCCCAAGACATTATTGTAACAAGAAGACAAAGATATGCAAGTCACACTGACAATCAAAGCAATGCCTTACAATGTGTGATTGTGACCTCAAGGTCAAAAGGTTGAGTGAGCATGTCACAGAATGAATTGTCTTAGCACCTTCATGATTTGTGCCAAATATGATGTGAATCTATGGAGGGTGAGCAAATGAAAAACTTTAAATCTTAAACTGTTGACACTGATGCTGTTGGAAAAGTGACTGCTATGTCACGATACCCCTATATGTAATCTTAATAACAAATTATACAAAGAAAAACAAAAACTCTGAGGAATGTAATTTGTAGTTGCCACATTTGTGAAGAATCCCATTTAAAAACAAGGTGCAACTTGGGCCATATCTTGAAGTTCTACCTAAACATATCCAACTGCAATATGTGTTGATCTAGGTTTGGCATCTGTGTCAACCTAAATTGCTTTTACACACTGTACCAGCAGACCAAGGTCAATACCGTTTGCACCAAAGACTGATGTCAGCACATTCTGTGACAACATATCTGCATACAATCTGTTTATGTCAGAGTGCGTGTTTTACATGAGCACAGCAATGTTTAGTTATACCTGTGGTTTTATCTGTTCCTTCTTGACACAGTTTTCATTCAACCATTTGACTTCCACTTCACAGTCAAAATGACCAATGTTACAAACTATGGTATCTTCCAGCATCATCTCAAAGTGTCTGCCCACTATGATATCTTTACAGCCTGTTGCAGTGACGAATATTCGGGCTTTAGACATAGCTTCATCTATGGTTGTTACTTCATATCCTGTAATGAAAATAATCAGAACATACTTGAGCCAAATTGAAGTGAATGAATATCAAAACCTGGAACAGATGCATTAATCAACAAGAATAAAATCTATGCTCAAATCAATCCATATGAAATCAGGTTTTACTTTTAAAACACTTGCTGGCATGTATACACTTACTTTGATTACAATTTACCTACTTGAAGTCCAACTGACAACTAATTATAGAGATCGTGTCTATCACCTATGTTAGTTGTAAATCTATAAATCCATTCATGCTCTATATGAACTGGACCTTTTGAAATGGACAGTTACATTTTGAAAGGCCAGTGGAGTTCACTGGAGCATGGGTTACAAGTGTTGAAAACACTCAATAGGAGCAACAAAGCTGGGGGTAGAACCATCAATGTTTGTACCATAATATGCATCATTACAATTGTTGGCACTACAATGCGTTTCAGAACAATATCACCAAGACAAGTAAAAGCTCCAAGTGAGTTCATGTTTCAGACATGATTTTGGTCTTCCAAACAAAAAGCTGAAAAAATTTTAAGGGGAGTTTGGGGGTTCTCCCACAACGGGGTCTCAAGGGGCAGCGCCCCCAATCCGGGGGTCCAGGGAGTCGAAGGCCTCTGGCCAAAAACGCATTTTACAATCATAAAAAACCAATCCTGGTGCAACTTATGATCATAATATGAAACAAAATAATCATTTGAAAAACTAATAAACTTACCAAAAATGTTCAACTTGACTTGAACAATTTCACAATATTTATTGTCACATGAATTTGTTCTCCAATACTATTGATGCTGAAGTTATTTCATGTGCATGTCAGTGCTGACACTGTAATTAAGTCACATTAATTTGTCAATTTTTGCAGCAAACATATACTTCTCTCTTTTCATAACAAATCTGTAAAATAAACCAAATACACCACTCCCTCGATAACTCGCGCCCTGATAACTTGCGAACCTGCTTAAAACATGGGGTCAGGCATGGATTCCAATTTTTAAGCCAGAAAATACCAAAAAATTGATCCTTATTGGTTGAACTTGAAGAAAATAGCAATCAAAATTGGTAACGGAAACTTGATATATCGCTCGTTTTATCGTCGAAAACGGTAGATAGGACCTGGAAATTTAATCAACATTATGAAATAACGACTTTTATTAAGAAGTTATAATTTGTTACATTTTCTTTTCAAACGACGTTCTTAGTAAACTGCAATTAATATTCAGGACATTTCGATCAATGAAAATGTCACTTATGCCAAGTGAAGGCAGTACTTTAATAAATAAATACCAATTAAAAAATTTTTTTATCAATTGAAATTTGTGTTCTAGTTCTATCTTTTAGTTCCTTTTAAGTGTAATCATCATAAATGCAATGTGTCCTCTTGTAACGAAACGTATAATGTGTCAATCTACTGTAACAGCTATGTCCGCGAGCATTTCGCTAAGAACCTAATTAAGTGCCCACCGTGTTTTGATATCGGACTAGCGGAAGTATCTGTTGCATTGTTGCACTAAATAAAAAGAGGGCATCCTTTTCTATTATCACGATAATTACGTCTTCTGAATCAAATAAAGCAGGTGGAATTGAAAAAAAAAGTCAAAAGGCATACAAATCCTACAAGCTTAAGAACCAGTGGCACCGGTCGTATGTCGGGTAACTCATTTCATTTGATCAATCGAACACTGATACATTTTATTATGTACATATCTAATTAAACTACCTTAAACATTACCTATTCAATCATAAATGTGATTAAAGATAGCAAGGCAACCAAGCGAAATGAGTACTTGGTAAAATAATGAGCTTTGTTTCACAGATATGGACTGTTCTGGGGAAAAACAAGTTTCAGTGATTTCCTGAATTTGCACGTAGAGATAATCCTCAAGTATGATAAGAAGTTTCACTTACTTTTGCAATGAAATCACGGCATGAATATTTTACTAACTGAAAAATACTAAAATTGAGTTTCAACATAGACAATCGTCTGATGAAATAAATGTTACATGTTTTTGATAAAAAGGAATCTTGTTTGGTAGTGTATCAACACTTGTTTGGTAGTGTATCTGGTTCCCTGCATCATAGACTCCGAATTTAGTGAAATACTATTAAACAACACTCCGGGAACAAGACTTACCAACAAAACAAAAAGCTGTGACGTAATACACGAATGTTTTCGCATACCGTGTTTGGTTGTTGAAACCAGTTGTAATCATGTTATCGATCTTTCAGATGTTGGATATTTTGAAAATAAATGTGATATATAGATAATAACGAACAACTTTATCAGAAAAGCGCTTTACTGATGATATTTCTCGACTTGATTATAAAACAAGGATTCAGCCCAGTGTCCCGTTTTTGGATGTCTAGAGGTTTTTTTTTTTAGGTCCCTCGGTAACTCGCTTATAGTGTGGTCTTTGTTTTTTGACCCCGATGTGCGCGAGTTATCAAGGGAGAGGTGTATATCAACTATATAAAAATAATCCCATATGTACACTTGTCTTTTTCTCCACTGGACAGAACCTGTTGATACGCCAGTTGAGATCTTTTTGTGGCTTTGGCAAAGATTTCTTTAGCCTTCCTTTTTGTCACCACTGACTTTTTTGGCTCAATGTGCAATAGTTTCTTTTCCTTCTCAACGAGAGCCTTTTCCTTTCAAGCTAGTGCTTGTACTGGCGACATGCAATACGCATATTCTGACAGCGGGCTATATCTGTTCTCTCATGCAAGAAATCTTTCTTCTTATAGTAATTAACTGCACTTTTTCCAGATGCCTTCTGAGCTTCAATTTTTCCGTATGCAGCTTCTTTTGTAGGTGCTGTTCCAAACTCTTCCAACCACGATTACCATAATTCAGATCTTTCTTGCTGAGGTCACAAAATGCCAGTCCTCTAGCATTCAGTTCTCTTATAAACTGACCAACTAAATTTCCGTCAACTTTTCGCTTCAGCCATTCCCATTTCTATACGTTTTTTAAACCTTTAAACTTTTCATGTCATGGTCTCTCAACAACTTGGGACGCCATGTTTTGCAAGCATGCTTCTTTCCAGTGCCATCAGTTTCCATTACATGAAGATTCATTGGATAAATTTAAACTTTAGACCAATCACAATACTCTTTACGAGAGTCATGTGCTAACTAATATATGGAACGAATACTTTACAAGGGTTGTTGCGGAATGGGACTGGACAGACCTGTTTTAAAAAAACCGGATCAGAGATGATATAAAAAGAACGGACTATATCAAGAAAAATCTGATTCACGTCAGGAGAAAAGCGGAATTCCGCTTTAAAATGGAGAAAAATCATGTCTGATGTTTTTAAAAAAAGCTTGTATCAATGGCTAATTCTACTGCGAGACAGGCTGAATGCCCGGAAATAAAACAATTTTTTTTTTTTTTTTGACATTCTTTGAAATGAAACACTAGATAAATTAAAGTTATTTTAAAACACTTATTATGCACACTTAGGCAAGTTAGATTAATTATAGATATATGGGTTAAGTGTATAAACACAAACAATACTTGGGAAAGAAAATTTTTTTTTTAACCAGAACAAATGAAGATGTACATACAGTTGTCTTATGGCAGACTAAAGTTCCTCAAATTTATAAAGGGGTGTTTGGTAGTTAAGTAGATACGGTATACATAAGGAGATGACACTTTATGTTTAAGTCGACAGTTCTTGACCTTTTTGGGTGGCGATCCAGATTAGGTTTCTAGTGTTAGCCTTGTGTCTCACTGATACTAAAAAAAACCCCCACTTTGGTAGGAAATTCTGAATTATTTGTTAATCTCCGTGAACCACTCAAAACAGCATGGCAAAAGTTTTGGATTGTAACCCATGACTTGAGAATCAGTAGTTTAAGTGGTCTTCTTTATTTCATTTTAAGTAATAGAAAGACAAGAAAATGTAAATTTTTTTGACAGTATTGAATGTTCCTTTACTATCACCCTATATCAATAGTTTCAGCCTGTATCACAATACGCTATAGCCAAGAACTGTCAAAATTAATGCACCAAACATATCAAACCACCTCTAAATCGCAAAGTGAAACTCATTTATTCTCAGAAAAATCCTGGTTCAAAACCAGAAAGGGGGGGGGGAGGAGTCATGCAGGAAATAAAATATTCTTTATCACAGTTATTTAGGTTAGTATATATATAAACATATGTTCAATAACATTTTACAACATCCAACTTTATCTCATTTTGCTACACTATTCTGCAGTTTCAAACTAAATCAGTATATTTTTCACCATGTGATTAAAATCCCCAATCAACATTCTTCAAGAAAAAGTAAGTGTTAAACCTTTTGCAACCAGTCATTGCAACTTGAAGGAAAACAATGTTTTACCCTCGTTGGTGTGTTCGTTAAAATATACATCAGAAAAATTAGAAATACACAACATATGCAAGAACTTGGTCCTATTAGTTTTTTCCAAGGTAACCTACCAAATGCAAAGGGACATAACTCTTGTGTGTCCTCAGTAAGTGTGTACAGTGGTTTATAAAATCTTGCACTTGTGTTCAGGGATATTCCATTTAAATGTAAATGGTACTCTGGGAAGGTACTTAAAAAAAATATATACTAGGGTTCTCAGATTACCCAAAGAGATTATATGAAAACAATATAAAATTCTAAATGCATCTATGGGTGACTACTCCTTATAAGTGCCTTCCCTGCGTCCCATGTATATTTTACTGGAACAGCCCTCATTTCCAACTCCAAGTTTCAACCTTTTACTCACAGAAAGTTTATAAAAGATAGTTCCACTTGTTTCATGAATTTTATTTTAAATATAAGCACCCATACAAGATTTTATACGTACTATGGCATCGATGATATCCATGTTTTGGTGACAAAAATATAAGAATAAAAGTCCCTTGAATGGAATGAAGCTCAACTGACCGAAAGAATTTCCAAGAATTCAGGATATGACCATATCTTCTTTATAACTGCCGAATGTTGAAATCATCTCTCATATTCTTGAGTGACAAAATTTTCAAATTAGTTCCTGTGGCAGCCATATTGGATGGTTTCAAGTACAACAGAATATATATAAAGATGGTGCAAAGAGCCTGTGGTCAATAGCTAAAAAGAAAAACTTAACCTAAGCCAGTATCATGTCAAATGTAGGTCAGTGATTATTTGTTGCAAGGGTGTGGTACTAACAGAGACATGTACAATCATCAAGTTTGCTGATTCTAACATGAACAGAGCTTGAGAAATAAACTTAAAACACAAAACCTGCACAGTGAAGTGAGATATGGGTCACAGTGACCTATTTTTTTAGTATCAGCATATAGTACTTGTTAAGATGCATCTCCTAACCAAGTTTCAAAATTCCAGATATAATGACATATAGGGTTAAAAAAAACGCAAAAACTTAACCAACAATGTGCAGTAAATATACATGTATAAACTTAGCCCCTTAGCCCATCATGGGAGTGGTGATCAGGGGAATGGAAGACACTATGACGGACTCTCTAAACTGTTGCCCAGCACCTAAGAAGAAAGAATGGCTGAAACATTTTTAAAAAAATCAAGTAACTCCAACATTCCATATTTAGTAAAGAAAATATTTACTTACACATTCAAGTTAGCATGTTCAAATGATACCTCCAAGTACAGTACACATTTCTTTGTTCTGGCATTTGACCTTGAGGCTGACATCACTGACAGAACATCATTGTATTTGATTATCTCCAATAATGACAAGACATACCAACATGCCAAGTTTGATCAAATCCAAGTTATCATTCAAGGTATTCTTCCGATATATCCACAACTTGGTCTGTTAAAAATCCTGTCATACTTGTTTGCCATGTTCACAAGCCAGAACAGTTAGATCACCCATGTCATAACCTTTGACCATAAAGTCAATGTTAAACTGCTGACTATAAGCTTTATCGTGGAAATGGAATTAATAAAAAGTTTCATCACAAATCTGTATAAATAAAAGTCACAGTATTCAGTGAACTTCGACTTCACCCAAAAGTCAATCATGTTTGGAACCTTTTCACAACAGTTTAGATATGATGATGAGATCTGCACAATTTTCATTCTGAGCCAGTTATATCTTGTACTAAGTATTTTAGATAAAACCCAATGACAATGCATCCATTTTTGCAAGAGGAGTGGTAATACCTATTTTTAGTTGGCCACTATGGTGCCGTGTTGTAAGTCAGACAGTCACAATTTTCATTCAGAACCAGTTACATACTGCATCAAAATCCTATGTTGATAACAACCGTACATTCAGAAGTAGCCATATAAAGATTTACAGAATGTCCATCAAGGCTGCCATTTTGGAGGCTATAAAAGCATCATTTTAACATAGGAAAGCAAGAATAAAGTGACAAGTGTTTTAGTGGAAACCCTCTGGTGATATGACCATACCATCAAAAGGAAGTGATAATTTTCAACACCACCACCATGGCCAATAAATTATGTTGGAGGTCCAACTGGCAGCAATTTTCACTTAAGAACAACTACATATCAGAAGAAATCTTTTAGTGAAAAACCCATGTCACTACAATTATCCTTTTGGATTCCATGTGAAGAGTCAAATCATCGTAAAGTTCACTGTAGTAGAGGAACAGCATCTTAGAACACATGGTCCTCAACAGCTATCTGACAGGTCAGCATGAGATTGGTAGAATTGAATCAGTAACAAGAAATCAGCATGATGGTATAAAAATCGAGAATTGAAAGAATCAACTCAGTAGCATACAAAATCTGTTAAGATGGTATCAAACCAAGATTTGCAAGAACTGACTTAGTAGCATAAAAAATCATAATGATAGTAACAAACAGATTTGGGAGAATTGACTTGGTAACACAGAATCAGAATCATGGTACCAAATTCATCAAAAAGAATCCAAAGATTTTAAGTTGGCAGAACACAAAGTAAGCCCTTGTGCCCAATACACTGTGCTGCCCTTTCTGAAACCACTTCTAGTCATGCTTCTGAATACAGCATGATAGTTCATTAATATGCACAGTTACAACCAGCTAATATACTAGTTTATTCTGACAAAGAGATAATTGATGCTGAATGTGTGTTAAGCATCTGCTGTATCGCCAAGTGAAACATGCAGCAGTAGAGAATTTGATATCAATTTGTTCAGAGAAAATGTGCGCTGTGCTGCCAAGAATGCTGTAGACAGAATAAAGGAAACATCATCTGCTAGTTATTAATTCCAAAGTTATCTAGCCCCACCTGAAACATACTGGGTATTTGGGAAGTGAAAAACCAAGATCTTCTAAAGTCAAACTCTTTTGAATACCTTTCAGTGTAGTTTTTAATTCGGCCCCCAGGGGAAAATATGAGATTCTCTTTGCAACTTGTATGATCTCAATCATGGACAGTCCCATAATGCCATAGCTGTTTATTTTTAGTCATTTAACCCATTATCTACATGGCCAGAACTAGATCCCTTTACTTGTCATCATCCCAATTAATCTTTAATGAACCCTCCATTGATCTGAAATGCAACCGATTTTAGAGGTTTCAAAATTACCAGAACATCACTACCTGAAGGACCATAATGTGAAGGCATTGGTGCAACATTTTCAAGAACATGGTAGTGCTCTTTTAATGTGGCTGTCTGTTTCTGACTTTTTCCTCCCATCCCCAAATACCTCATTTGTTAAAAATTCTGACTTTTACAAAGAAAATATTCTTGTCAAGTGACATGGTTGTTGTATCTGTTGGAGAAATTGTAGTACATGTTCATCAGCAGGAGGAGAAGTAAACAATGAAATCAACTAAACAGGACATAATAAATATATTTTCATAAGGACTTTGCCAATTCACAGTGGCTGAAATTATGACTGCTCTGAAAAATTTCACATCAAAATGTACCCTGAATCAAATAAGATCTTATTCGGTTGTCTGAATAATAATGTTGTGGAGAAAATACATCTGTGGTTTTAGTTACAAATACTTTCAGACTTAAATTTTTTCTTCCAGGTTACACGTATCTGTGTGACGGCAACATTGGTCTATACATATTTACATGTGAGAACAACATTGGTCTATACACATTTACATGTGAGAGCAAAATTGGTCCATACATGTATATGTATGAGAGAAACATGGGTCCATACATGTATATTTGAGAGCAACATGGGTCCATACATATAGGATTGAAAACTAACTTATTTCTTATGACACTGCCAACAACAGATACTGTTGCGAAAACTTGCATTTTTAAGTTTTTGGGGGAGGGGCATTTTTGGAAATTGCAATATTGAAAACAGATTGTTTTTAGTACTGATACATTGATAAAATAATATTTGGATAGTTCATATTTTGTGATATATAGCCTGGAGTGCTATGGTATTGTGGGTCTTGAAGTTAGCGATGGGAAATAAAGTAAATAACAACTTTTACCTTAAATATACTATTCATGTCTATTTGTTGTTCTTTGCTAATTATTAAAATGCATTTAGCTAGATGATTGCGGGAAACGATCAATAAACCATGTATGCCAACTAAAAAGAGGTATAAGCATCATTTTCGCTAATATAAGTGGCAAAAAGGTGTAATCAGAGCATAAAAGGTGTAATTTATTAATACCATAATTACAGTTCACTGTATGAAAAATGAACATTCATTTTTACTAATAACCTGGATTTACAGGTCAAAATACTCTGCAATTAGCAAAATCAACGTGGATTAGAACCAAAATACAAACGCATAACATAATGAAAAATTATTTATATTCAACACTCACTTTAACTAGTCAACATATTTAACATTTGCCAAAGATCGTAAAGTTCACAAATTCCTATAATGAAGAGCTCAATTTGAGTGCTGTATTGCACTCTCACATTCTTCGTTAGAAATTTGCAAAGTGGTGTTGAATTGTCCTTTTCTAATCAGATATGTTTTGAAGTTATAAAAGACCCCTCTACTCTCAGAATTTTCAAAGTAATGAAACCTGTTTGTTATCTTGGAAATGGCGTCATATATACAGTTGCTATAAATAGAAAATTGGGAGTACACATAGATCTACGATGGACAAATTAGCTCTTGCACTATTCTTACGCAACAGTCTTTCGTAGAATTTTCTTGAATTTTTATGATGAACGGAATTGAAAAGATGACAATAGAAGTGACAAACAACTTTTTATTGCTTTATTTTTATTATTCAAATGCTGGAAAAGCATAATCCACATACTAGCTCGCGTAAGTAATTTGGTGAAAATAAGTGAATGATTATGCCAAAAGCATGATTGGCATGTGTGATAAACAAGATTCCAGATGTTTTAAGGAGAGTTACTGATATTGTGGTGATACAGAAAAAATATCTGTATGATGACATACTTGTCCTAATGTTGGGAACCTGACATTTATGTTGCACAAAGTGTAAATCAGCTTGAAAACAATGGATGCTACTTCCAAGGCCCTCATTCTGCCGCCTGTTCCCTCCAGTAACAGAAACTTAACTGAGAATAAAAAGAAATGCAGCACTAACCACATGTGATGGGGGAGTGGCATTAGGATTAATATTGAGAATGGTCCCATCAACATGAGCATGAAAGTACACACTGACCACAGACTGTTCAAATAATTCCAGGTGTTCCAACAAAAGTAATAAATTGTGTACAACAAAGTTTTAAATTCAACACCTGTCAAATGCAAAGTCACCAAAAAACAACACTAACCAAAGTTCCTGCCACAAATTAAAAAAAAAAGATTCCAGACCTTAACACAAAATTTCCAGGAAAAAAATGTAACAAATTTACTGACCTAATGAGGTTCAAATACTCAAAAATTGCAGTATACTAATACCTCTCCCAAATGCAACGAGTAATCATGTTACCAGTTTCCATAATAACAATTTAGACTTTTTCAAGACTTTTTAGTTTTTCAATTTTTCTGACACCTTAAAAAATTCTGGAAAGGCTATTTTCACATTTAGACCTTTTGCAGATTTCTGCCTCAGATGTGGGAGGTCACAGGTTTTGAACCCTGGCCGAGTCATACCAAAGATTTATAAAAATGGTACTAGCTGCTGCATGACATGCCGCTCAGCATTAAGAGGTTAGTGTTAGGACTGGTCAGCCTGGTATCAGGATATGTGATTGGGTGGGACATGATACTACATGTCTGCGGCATGATGCCCCAATGCTAGACATCACTACCACACTGTAGACATGGTAGCAACATGACTGGAAAATTGTTCAAGCTAGATAAAAACATACACATGCACATACACACAGCCAGACCTGTGTAGGAATCCTGACTGAATATTTTAGATGACATAAAAGAGTGGTGATATTTTTGTCTTAACCTTTGGCTGTATTTAGGATGCCGTAATCACCTCATATCAATTTCTATGTAAAATTTATCAAGGAATCAACTGGAGACGGAATTTCTGAGATGATGCTAAGTAAAATGTGCAAAATTAACAAAATATCCTTGTGTGCACCCTTTACGTTCATCTTCACCTACTAGTTAAAATATTTGTAAAAACAATTATATGATCGAATTGGTAGTTAGCTTGAACATAAGATAGCTGCTATAATTCAAATAGAAAGTATTAGCTGCTATAATTCAAATAGAAAGTATTAGTAAAGTTCACATTGTGTCCCTAACAAATAGAATATTAAAGGAATAAATGTGCCACAGTTAGATTATCTAGATCTCTCCGTATGAGGCCATTTATTTGGATCACATGACAATATGGTGTCGGCATTCACCTGACTTATAGCGGATGGCAACGTAGGGAGCATACGATGCTGGGAACCAAACTATTGTGGTTGTACCTCGAAAATAATTCAAGTTTTGGAAGTGATAACCTCACAAAAGATTGGCATTCCTGCCTTCCCTATTGCTTTTTGCTGGAATTACCCCAAGTTGGTCTGGAGCATTCTTGCTAACAATCTTCTTGGAATGGGGGAGGAGGATGAATGGAAGGACAGGATCAAACTCATATCCTCACTGCAGGCAGTGGGGGCAGAGATATTGACACGTACATTAATCTACTATACCAGAAAAGGTCTGCACCATGATACATTTTCCTTTCGGAATTTGGCTAAAATTTGATTTCATAATTCCCCTCTTTCTTTAAAATTTTCTTTTCAAACTTTTAAAGCTGGAGTTTTATGCTGAATTGTGCATTTCTGCATGTTACTTTGTTCATCCCTAATATTTGTACAACCTCAAAAATACATTACACTAGCACCAAAGGTGAAAATCTACAGATGAAAGCATAAGCCACATAATTTTCAAATAGCTCAATTCATTGTTTTTGTTGCATTTTGATTGCACATGACGATTTATCAATTGCAAGTGCAAACACAGTCACCAAAATATAACAATGGCAAAATATCAAGATTATAGTTGTTTTTTTCAGGACCATTATCGGAGGGGTCTTAGCCAATAATTTTGATAAGAAATTTTGGCCAATGTAGAAATTAATTTTTAATGGTAAATTGCTACAAGTAAAAATGATGCAGGAATTAAAAATTTTTGTAGTTTGAGAAAGCGCCTTTTTCATACTGGAATTGGAACAATTTGTTTTTGCCATAACATTTATAGTAAGGGTTCAATTAACAAGCAATGACCTCTCACCTTCCATTGCTGCTTGCATGGCAATGATTGGGTCAATTTCTGTGATGATAACCCGGGCACCAAATGCCCGTAGAGCCTGAGCACAGCCCTTTCCCACATCACCATACCCGGCTACTACAGCCACTTTCCCAGCCAACATCACATCTGTGGCCCTCTTGATCCCATCTACAAGGGACTCACGGCAGCCATACAAGTTATCAAATTTGCTCTGAAAAGTATAACAGCAAATTAAAGATCACCGAGTGCTGCAAAATTTGAAGGTTTAAATTTATGTAAGGAATGCTTCTGGTGGTTAAGTAAAATATCTATCTAGTAACAACTACAAAAACAAGAGTCCATTGAAGGGACTGATGCTCTACTGTTCAAATGAATTTCCAGGTACTCGAGACAAGACCATGCTTTCTCTAACTGATGAATGATGAAAACATTTCAGATATTCATCAGTTGCAAGATTTTCAAATTATCCACTGTGGTAGCAAAATTGGCACCTTTTTCATTTAGGACAAGCTAGATATCATTAGAAGACTTTTGGTGGAATATCAATGCCAATATAACCATTCACTGAGGAGAATTAGTGACAAGATTTTCAATATGTTCCTTGTAGCAGCCATATTGGATATCCACAGGGCACTATTTCTAGGAGACGCCATGTAGCAGTAACAAGATTTTCAAGATGGATGCCATGGCAATCATATTGGCATCATTTTCATTCAAAACAAACTAGAAACCTTAAGTCTTATGTTGAAAATCCCATGTTGCGATGAACTTCCATGAGGAGGATTATCAATAAGATTTTAAAAGATGGCTGCCATGGTGGCCATACTGGATGTCAGATCGGCACTAACTTCATTCTATACCAACCAGGCATCATAAGTAGTCTTCTGGTAAAAACCCAATGATGAAATAAGTTTCCATCAAAAAGTAGTGACAAGACTTTCAAGATGACCACTGTGGTAACCATATTGGATATTGGCTCAGAACAATTTTTATTCAAGATATAAGCCAATACGACCAAATTAGAATTAGTGACATGATTTTTAATGTTTATTGTGGCAACTGTACTGGATGTCTGCTGGGAACAGTGCCTGAGGGTAACCATGGGGGAAAACAATAACAATATTGTCAAGATGGATGTCATGGTGACCATAGTGGATGTTGGATCAGCATCATATTCATCCATGACCATCTAGACAACACAAGTCTTCTGGTGACAAACCCATGTCAACACCACTTTCCATGTAGCAGTAATGACAAAAAAGATTGCCATGGTGGCCACATTTGAAGTCAGATTGGCACCATTTTCCTTCCAAACCAAAAAGATATCACAATTAGTCTACTAACCCATGCAGACATGAATATCCATTTAGGAAGAGTAGCAGTAAAACAAGATTTTCAAGATGAACGACATTGTGGCCATATTGGATGTCAGATTGGCACCATTTTCATTAAAAATAAAAAGACATAAGAAGGTATCTGGTGAAAACACATTTACCATCTAGGACAAGTAGTGCTAGGACTTTCAAAACAATTTTTAGTCCAAACTAACTAGATGCTATAAGATTCTTCCAGTGAAAATCCCAATATGATATGACTTTCCATTCAATACACGCAGCAATAACACATCATATGGCTGCTGTGGTGGCCATACCGGATGTCAGATCAGCACAATCATCATTTAGGACTAAGAAGACACCAATTAAAAAATCTCTTGATTTGGCCACTAATTCAGGCAGAGTAGTGATTACTAGATTTTCAAGATGGCCACTGCTGTGGTCATACTGGATGTCCATGTGATACCATTTTCATTCAAGACCAACTGGACATCACAATTCTGGTAAAAACCCAATACAGATGCAATTTTCCATGTATTCCAAGTAGCAATAAAATGATTTTTACAAGGATTACCATGGCAGCTATATTAGATATTTGGGACAAGCTAGATATCATATAAAGTCTTTAAGTGAAAATACCAAGCTGACATGGCCATACTGGAAGGCTGAGCAGCACAATTTCATTTAGGACTAACAAAACCTTGGGATGAATGTGTGTGTCAAGTGTTGTGGCAATACTCCAAGCAGTTAAGGAGAAGTGGCGATAAACTTGTGCCAACGGATGGATGGAAGTTAGATGATGGACAACAGGCATTCCATATGCTATTTTGGTCTATGAAATTTGTTTGAATTATTTTCAATTATTATTATGAAACATCTGTCATACTTTGGAACAGTAGGCAAATACTTTGGCTAGCATCAGTCATCCAAAATCCAGATCAATTATCTTTAAAAGCACGTACAAAATTACTGCAATATTGCTATCGTTAACCATTATATTGGAAAATCCTGAATTGAGCTGTCACTGAGAAATTTATGTAAATGTTTTGAATTGAAGCATGATATGGTAAATGATTTAAAACAATTTCCCCATAAACCTTTAATGATGATTTTTCTTTCCAGGATCAAAATGAGAGTTCAATGTTGTCAGCTTTGTTTATCTTTGTTTTCATACCAAAGAATGATAAAAGCAGAAAACTCACTTATGGAAGCATGCAGCTTATACAGTGCATTTACATTACTTTTTGATTTAAGCCATAATCTCTGGAATGCATCTATAGCATAAATCAAGTGTCATCTGTATATATGTTTCAATTCTCCTTCATCTTAAACCACTACAAGGGCTTAAGTACCAACAGCAAATATTACAATCAATCATTTGTACCATCATTCTTAACTGATAAAATGATATCATGCACTTCCTTCTCAAACACTTGCTCCAGAAAACAGCATTTAGAATTACCAAGTATGTGTCAAGTTTATCACATAACCCAGAGATTATTCACCTTGGTTACGGAATCATTTACATTAATAGCTGGCACTTTTAGTTTTCCGTCCTTCATCATTTTGTACAAGTTGTGTACACCTGTCGTTGTTTCTTCACTCAGCCCCCTGATACCTGAAAAACAAATGCATCCACATCACTTATAGTATAGTTAAGATCTCCAGCAAAGGATGTGTGAATGACTAGAATTAAGTTCATGGAACAGGGATACTCCATCACAATACCTGAAAACTGACCTCAAATGGAAACTTTACGATGGTGTGATGGACTACCATGTGGACTGATGATGAATTAAAGACTTGTGGTGAGGCATACAAATGTATGCTGTCTACCAGTTATATAGCAAGTTTTAAAATTTTACACGATTCACACCATAAATTAACAAATTTTAAAATTCATATTGTTTGGTAAATAAAACTACCCTCAATGTACTGTGAATCACAAAACTATTCATAAGCTTAATATTTTCCCAAAGTTTGCCAGATGATAAAATCCAATATCCCAGGCTACTCATTTCTGAAGTCTGACAAGTAAAATTTTCCAAGCTGCATGTCCAGGACAAGAGCTTTTTTCCAGTGTTCAAAGACAGCAAGTTTGTATTTTCATTCTTTAATCGCTTTTTTATGAATCTATGGTCTTAAACTAAGTAACAGAATGAAGCAAAACCAAGTTTTGGAAAACTTTACAAATAATTTAATTCTCTAAGTTATAAAATGAAAACTCAAGAGGAACAAACAGTACTGTTAACTGAATCATAATGATCCGAAAAAGTTCTATCACAAATCCAAAAAGTGTTCTGATTGAATCCCAGGTTTCAAATGTCCTGATATACCAATATCCTTGAATATAATGAAGTGCCAACAGTCCTGAAGTATCACAATAGCTTTGTCCCAAACTACCTTGAATGAATTCATAATAACCTTGAAATGTTGCTTTAGTTGAGTCACACGAGCACTTTGCAATTCCAATGAATAATCCAAACAAACATGTCCTCTCAAATTATATCTAAACACAACATTAAATACATCTGCAGACTGATTTTAAGACAAGAACGTAGGAAACAGGAATTTTAAGGAATGAATTTATTGTCTACTACTTTGTCCTATATACACCTACAACTATGTCGCAATATTTTCCTACTTGATCTATGTTGCAAAACATCCCCCATTTCACAATACATCTACATGTCGCAATGGAACCAACCCGACTTCATCATTCAATGGGAAATTGCCCCAAACTCGTAAACAGGTTCATTATTAACATCTATTTTAAACTGTAAACATTTATTTATACTTCACTGCAATCTACAGTCAGGAACATTAAGTGAAGACACAACAGACATACATACCAAACCTGCAAGAGGTACAAGTGTAATTATTGATATTGTAAGTGGCAATAAAGTGTAATTTGGGTGTAAACAAATGTAATCTAATATATTTTACGTCAGAATTACAGCACATATGAAAAGGATACATTTAGTTTTGCTAGTAACCAGGATCTGAAGCTTCTCAAAATTCTTGTCACAAAATCCAAATGAATACAAACACAAAATATACTTAAAAATTATGTATGTTCAGCACTCACTTTAGTCTGTGTAATTTTCGCTGAATGACCATGAACTAGAATTTGCTCAAAGTGCTGTATTACAGTACTCTCATATTCTTCTTTTAAAGTTTGTTGTTGATTTGACCTTTATTTGGATCTGACATGTTTTGAAGTTGGAAGCATTTTCCATTATATAACATCCACAACTCACTGTAAAGCATTTTGCTACACCGCTGGTGCCATTTTCTTTAAATGTATAGACTGATCTTCTAATTAACTAGCTTACCAATATTATGAATCTGTGAGGCAAAGTTCATATTTAAGAAACCTGTCTGTTTTCAAGGAAATGGGTCATACACAGCTGCTACAAATAGCAAATAAGTACTCTTATGCTATTCTTATGACTCAGTCATCTTTTTAAGAATATTCTCCAATTTATATGAGAGGAATTAAAGATGATAATAAAAATGACAAAACTTCCCATTTTTATTTTTTAAAGAACCAAACAGCGTAATCCATATATGGGCAAGTGTGAAATGAAATTTGGTGAAAAAAGCATAATGATTATGCCAAAAGCGTAATAACTGGCATGTATGTGACAAAATATACATAACACTTTATCTACTTTTATCTGGCCATTCATGCCTTGATTCTACCCCTTTCCATGTATACATTTACATCCTGTATCACAAATACTGGTGGTCACTGAGAACTGTTCGAATGTGCACATTCCAATACTGCTTGAGTGCATTTTGAGCTAAGCTACCAAACTGTCAAGAAATCAAAACATACCAAACGAAACAAAGCCAGAATGGTTAATTAACAGTGTTTTATGTTTTAAGAGGTTTTGTTGTATTTACTTAAACCAGGTCCTCATGAATGGCTTTCTTTTAATCCATCAAGTAAGTGTAATCATATTATTGAAAGGAACTTGAGTGACATTAGTGTTGGTTCCTTTACTAACCGATTAAATGACAGTAAATGATTTTCTCATTTTTAATTAATTATATGTGGATTAACTTCCATGTGCCATACTGTGTTTAAAGTGAAACAATTATGCTAATTAATGAGCTGTACCTGTTCTCATATAAAGAACAAGCTGATATTTTTTTACTCTGGATAAAATTAGTCTGCTAAACCATTTCTGCAAGGACAGTAATAAGGAAGATTAGGAAAATTAATTTGAAAGTAGAAACAAGACTGCAACAGAGTATGAAGTAACTATTTCTCCAAAGAGACACAAGCCAGAATCTGTGGCAGCTAAAACTTTCAAATAGACATAACTAAATGACAAATTTTCAGGCACATTGGGTTCACTGTTACTCTGGCTTGAATTTATTGACTTTGAAGAACAGAGGTTTTGCAGTTATTGTAAACAATATTCCATACTGGCACAAGTTGGAAATTCAACCAGTGTATTTGTCAGTGACGAGATGCACTTTCCTTCTGAAAGGGCTACTCTGATGAATTGGGGACTTGCTGGTTCTTCTGAATCATCTTGCAGTTATTATCACAGAGACAGAAGTGAAATTAAATTTTTAAATTTGAAGTTTTATCAATTTTTTTTTCAGGTTCAAAGATTATCTCTATGGTGAGAATAACATTTAAAATTTGATGTGATGTGATTATGATTTATAACGTAGCTTTAACAATTTTTCAGTCATATTGCTACGATATCTGCAGTGTGGCAGTTTATAGTGATGTCTAGCACTGGGGCATCATGCCGCAGACATGTAGCATGACATTTAAAATTTGATAAAGTATGCTTTGAGTTTGTTCCTAAATAAAATGAAAATAAGGATAAAGTAAAAAATTAATAAACAATAAAAAAAAAATATCAACATCAACAAGTGCTTAGAAATTCACGCTTCTTTTTCAACCACTAGGGTAGACCGACGTAAAACCATGTGCAGAAAAGCATTTTTTGTCGGGCTGGGGCAGAGCCTTTCATCACTTTTTCTAATTTTTAAGTTTTCTTTTAAGTTTTCTTCCTTTTTTGTTAAGTTTTTTTTAAAGTTTCTAATGTTAAAATTTTTTAAAATACGTTTTTGAGGTCTGCTTCTAACCCTGTGTTCATAAAGGAATAGTATAATTCTATTCATCAGCTGTGTTTAGAGTTCAAAGTGAAGATGCGGGCATACAAGCAGCCACTGGATCCACATTTTGACATTCTTGGAATACTCTTAGCGAACACTCCACCTTAGCTCAGTCTGTTTTGCAAACTATTAGAAATCATGTAGGTTATAAGTCCATCCACTGACAGGTGTTAATGAGGATTTCATTTAATGAACTCAAGACTTCATTAAGGAATTCTTTAAACCAAGAGACTTTACAAATGCTAATGAAAATTTCAGTAAATGGACCAGAACTTTAGGACTTTAACCCAGACATAGCTATCAGCTGTTGGCTTAGGGCTGGTCCTGGTGGCAGACATGTATGCATATTTTTCCAAATCAAGCAGCTAAAACATGTATACCTTAAGTAGCCAAATGTGTAGTATCAGCCAATATTCTTTTGATAAATAATCTGTACATTTTGTTTGTTATTTCTGTGGATTAAAGAGCATACACATCAAATTTTGGCAAGTTTTACAATTTTGGAACAAGTGAAAAGGTGGGAATTTTTCTGAAACCACTCGTCCTGGACAAGTGGGTGAAAATAAAATTTGATCAGGCCTGTTAACAAAGATAAATTTCAAAAACTTTGATTCATTTAAACAGCAACACACTTGTCCAATCTGAAAAGTTTCATTTCTGTCATGATTACGCTTAATCTAATAAACTTACAAAAATTAAATGACTCTAAAATATTATGATTTTCACTAGACAATTTACCAGCTTAATTTAATTCACTTCTTGTACACACAAGGCTGAGACTGAAGCTGTAAATATGGTAGGTAAGGTGAATTTTATTTCAAAATTTAAATAGATTGTAGCTGACAACAACCTAAAATGAATAAAGAAACATTTGCGTAACATATATAACAAACCAAAGGTAGAAAATGCACAAAAACAGGTCATTATTACCTACCTGATACATTCTTTGGCTGGCTTACCTGGAAGTAGATGTGGAAACCTCTCATGTATTAGATTGGTCAGATCTCCACCATCATCCAGGATCATGTTAAGTGGCTCACCATCAGGAAATATCAGAGTCTATACAAGAATGAACAAACTGCATCATCTTGACTGTACTGGGATGCAAATCAAGGACTGCTTTAATTCTAGCAAAATGTGCTTTATAAAGAAAACTACATTATTCAATCAAATTAGAGAATGGTCCCAAGTGGTACCCCTGCTTACTGAACATGTGCTCAAATTTTTATTAACTTATAAATGTGTTCCAGCATACAGATGACTTCTGCCAGATTCTCTACAACCTAAATTATTTGAACAGTTGTGTCTATTGATCTGTGTGTATATATATATATATATATATATATATATATATATATATATATATATATCTATATATATATATCTCTTACAATGTCATTATTGAAGATTTAAACATTCAACTTTCTGCATTTGTGACTGATGCCAGTGTCTTTAAGTTAATAAAGGGCCTTCACTACCATATGCTTTGAAGGATTCCAGAAGGTACCTTACTGGGGTTACCTTGACAATGACATTGGATCCATTTCCCCCAAGCTGAAAACTTCAGCAAGTCAGGAAAGAACACTGCAGGCTGTGTATTCACTCATATTTGTGGGAACCAATTTTCTTGAATTTCTTGGTTTCTACACATTATGAATTCCAAACCAAATTTAAATCGTTTTTCTTGTAAATGCCATATTTATTAATACAAGCACTAATAAATATAATTTTTTTAAACACAAGAACTGATCCACATGAAAGCAAATTAATCTAAAGCATTTGCAGAATTTAAATTACCTAATAAAACTCGATATATTTCAAAGCCCATGTCTTCAATCCATCAATTCTTATTTTATCTGATGGTTATGGATGTTCTCTGTTGAATTGTTTATAAATTGTTTCCAAATGTTATACAAATCTGATTTGGTTTGTCAAACCATTCAAAATTTAACAGCTAATGATAAATCCTATTATAATATGTTATTTAAAATTACAAGCAACAACTTAGGAGACCAGGAGCTTAAAATGGGGTGGCTTACTTGCTCAATACACCAGATATATTCTTCATCTGTCTCCCCCTTCCAGGCATACACAGGGACTCCAGTTTTAGCAATGGCTGCTGCTGCAAAGTCTTGTGTGGAAAATATGTTACAACTGGACCATTGCACCTACAAAAAAAGACACAGATCGCAATATCAATGTGCAATTTTTCCAAGCCCACCATATTGGGATAGGGTTAGCTGGTGTCATTCAACTACACAGTGCAAATTACAGCAAGTGTTCTGAGAAATAGCCTCGTGATAGGTGCTATGATGGAAGGGTTAGGCAACCACCTATGTGATGGATGCATTCTGGCTAGGAAAGTAAGTTGGCCTTTGAGAGCCAAAGATATCAAAGAAATGAAAGAAAATCTGTCTCTCTAAGGTTCTATTTAAAGGAGGTGACAATTACAGTAAATGGAGGTTGCACAATATACAAGTAATATAAATAAACACACGTAATGGTAACTTTCTCTTGGCCATGAAACGTGTGGTTGTCAAATTATGAATAGATTATCACATTATCAAAAATGATAAATAAAATTTGAAGAAAAAATTCTGGCATTCATACAAGTTAGATCTCTGACATTTACAGGAATCTCCTACATTTAAAAACATTTTTTTTAAATAGCATCAGTTTTCCTGCGCATGAGACAAGCTCTGAGACTATACACTCTAGCATAAAAAAGTCATTAAAAATGTTTTCACAAACACATAAATGAAAATTAATAAAATTCTGTAATTATATCCTCTAATAAAGATGTCTGACAGTGACTTGTTTTGCAAAAATCAAACATTTCTGCCCAATCTCCAGCATTAGTGAAGCTATTGTTACGTGTAGGTTCGTACAAATGCAACAGAAGAAAAGAGTGAAGTCAACAAGCTTTGTATATTTTAACAAAAATAATTTATTTCCCTAGAAAACAATGTAAATATTGGTAAACAGGACTTAGTTTGTGAATATAATCCAAAATTTGATCCTAAGAATGAAAACACAAGTCCTATCACTAAATAGTTCTATTAGAATCCAGGTTCGAATCTCGACAACGTACAAATATAGAAGGCGATGACGTCAGATGTGGTCCAATGTACGAATATCAACAATTCCTCAACTGAATCAGTTTTTGTTTCCGAATAATTCCAGAATAAATTTCCATGAATATCTTTCAGAATTTTTTATAAGAAAGTCAACTTGTTGAGTTTCCAGGAGAATAAATTAAATCCAAAAATCAGATGAAAAACAAACAATCTGGCAACCAAAAAAACCCCACCTTGTTCCTTCAAGATGTTAAAACGACTTTTACAGAAGAATATTAAGAACGTGTATTTAAACCCCCAAAACATCATTTCAAGTCTCGCGAGATGGGTCATGTGGTCTCTTACTACAAGAAATCCATCACGTACGCCAGTGTAGCCCCATTTAAAAACCAATAACAAATAAACATTGTTTACACATGGTGATCACGCAAGGAAAGTATGATACTGACTGATACTGACCAATCATTTTAACTGTCTGTTTACAAACTTCCCCAACCTAAGACGAACTAGGTTAACAAAAAATAATTCTCATGTAACACGTTTTACGTCTTAGATAAATAACATTTAGTAAAAGAAAATATCGAATTACTGAAAAAGAATTTCGAATCCTTTCAATAATCATTACAATAAAATGTAATGAAACAAAAATAAAATAAAAAAGAATTTTAAAACACACAAGCAGTTTAATTACATATACGTAACACTATCTCCAGCATTAAATTCTAAACATATTAAGGAAATATATTATGCCCTTGGTAAAACTAAGATTATACCAAGTATCACAGAAACTTGGATGAGTTGCAGTAACAGGAACATGCTATTCTGAATCTAGCTAAGAAGGACAACAACTCAATTTGTGGGAGAACAGTGATTGGTCAACATGTACATCTTCAGATGATGACCATCAGTAACAGCAAGTATCAAATAAATCCATCAGTAACTGCTAAAAAAAAAAAAAAAAAAAGTTGTGGACACAAGAATCTCATAAGCTGCACCCATCTGCAAGTTCAAAATGGCAACAACTCAATTCCAGGAATAGAATGAATGATCAAAATGCACTTCTTGAAACAATGACCATAGTATGTACCAAATTAAAGTCCATCAAAAACTGCAATACTAGTTGTAGGCAAAAGATGTAACCATACACCAGCTGCAAGTAGAAAAGAGCAGGAATTCTTACAGCACGCGTTCCTCAAAGGGCCTGACATTACTCTAACCATTCCTGTAATTCCTAATCAGTAAGATTTTCAAATTAACTGCTTACAGCCACATTGTATTTAAAATCAGCGGCATTTTCTTTAGGACCAACTATTACAACTCTATGGTCTTAAAGTAATAGAAAAGAGTGAATACCAAAAAGCTTCATAAAATTCAACAAATAATTTATTTCCCTAAAATACAACATGAACATTTGTTTTTTTAAAAAATCCTTACAGTATTACAAATTAAATCCCAAATAGTCCAAGAAGTTTTATCACAAGTCCTAATAAACGATGTTCTGAATCAACTGTAGTGGTATTTCACATAAAATCCAACACTGAAGGCCTGTAGTCTCAAATGTACTATTGGCCTGAACTGTAATGATGTACTAACAGTTTTTTGATGAATCACAATAACATAATCTAAGTCCTTGTTTGAATTCACTATAAATCCAAGTTAATGTTTCTATCCAAGAATATTAAAGATGAGCACTTTGTATTTCCAGTGAATAAATAAATTCCAGCCCAAATGAAATACTGAACACAACAATAAGACTGATTCTGTTTCAAGATCTTACAGCATGAAGAAATATTTTTTTCTGGTAAACAATATTACATAAATAACTAAGACACAAAAGAATAATCCCGACGAGGGCCAAAAGTTCATTTCAAGCAGAATCTAAGCTATAATTAGGTCTGTTACTAAAATTATACTAAAGAACATTATAAGTATAATATACTTAACTCTAAGATAATAATCTTAATATTTGTCCTACATTCCCAGAGAAATATAAACTAAGTATTAGTTGTTAACAGAATAAAGAAAAGTCAATGATTCCGGTCAGGTAGATAATGAACTTGATTTTTAACAAGGTCAGCTACAAGATACAATTATAAATAACCCACAGCATATAATGAATAAAAAACAAAAAAAAAAAAATGGAAATTAAGCATACATACCAAAACAAGATGGCATTTAGAAGATTTTTGATGAAAACCCCATGCCCTTATATGATCATTCAGACGAATTAGAAACGATTTTCAACGTTAATTGTGGCTGCCATAGTGAACGTTTGTTAGATACCATTTTCATTAAGGGCTACAGTTTGGTTTTGTAGGTTCAATACTATTCATCAGTATAGGATATTCTATGGCCAGTATATCCGGAGGAGAAGAACACGAGGAAAAGCTGGAATTACTGGCAAGCTTTTTCACATACCCATGTATGCTGAGTGAAAACTGATCCACATGGACAAAGGTGGGATGTCAGTGATCTGCAACGGCTTGGCCACCTGGACCCAGTTTTCATTAGGACCCACAAGATATGACAGGAAGTCTTTTGGTGAAAACCATATGTCAATATGGTTATCAATTTCTGGAGGAGCAGCAATAATAGATAACTTTCTTGCAGGAACAACTAAATATCATAAGCCTTCTAGTGAAAATCTAATCTCCATTTAACTTTAGAAGGAGGAATAACAAAGATTTTCTAAATGCTTGCTATGAGGGCCATATTTAAGGTCAGATAAGCACAATTTTCATCAAAGACGAACTAGATGTTGTAAAAGTCTTCTGGTGAAAACCCACGGTCGAGATGACATTCACCATAGAAGGAGCTACAAGATTTTCACATGGACAATTCTTATTTTCAAGACCAACTAGAAACAACAAAAAGCCTCCTGGTTAAAACTACATGCTGATTTGACCCATTCGGGAGGAGTAGCAATAATAAAGTTTTAATTATGGCTGCTGTGTGGCCATACTGGAGATCAGATTGGCACCAATTTAATTCAGGGCCAGCTATACCCAATAAGTCTTTCACTCAAAACCTCATGTTGATATAACCATTCACTTGGGTGGGGTAGCAGTAACAAGATTTTCAAGATGGCCACTGTTGGCCATATTGGATATCTGGGTGGAGTTTCTGTTTAGGTGGCGCTCTCCAGTTTCGTATTTTGCATAGGGTTAGAATTTTAAAGAAAAATAATTTCCCCAGGTTTCCTCACTGGTTATATTGGCTATTTAAAAGCGACCTTGTTTATCTTAGATACTGTTCAAAGAACCTTCAATTCTCTTTATTTTGGTGTATGATGGATGTGTATAGTATGGGTTATAGAATACAGCTTGGCTTTACTCCAGATGTACACCTTTAAAAAAACTGCTAGCTCCACTTGGTCATTTTCACTTCCAGAACTTCAGTGGTAAACTGTACTTGTTTAAATTATACTGGCGTGAGCACATTATGTGCATGTGCCAGTCTGGTAAACTGTTAAAAAAAAAGTCAATAACTTTTTTACATTTTATATATTTGGTAATTCATTTATTGCACTTTCAAAAGCTGGTATTGTTTAGTTTGGATAAATTTATTTTCCCTATTTTAATAGTTGCTAAAGAGAGTGTACTTTAGACTAATTCAGGCTCATTTTTGAGCACAAGTGTGCTTAGATCACGTATAATATCCACAAGTAAAATATCCAAAGAAATGTCAGCCACATTACACCCAAGTAGCATAGAGGTATGCCAACATTCTCTCCACTGTGCATGTTTCAAATGCAAACAATTTCACCTCACATATGTCACTCTCTCAAAAGTACATAACTGGTGAACTTATAGGTATTATTATTGTATGATTTAATTTTGATTGTATGGCCGAAACATTTAAATCGCAAGCATCAAAACAATCCTTTTGAGTAAGTCTCCTGTATTTCCCCCCACAGAACAGTATTTTTAGTGTCAGTCTCACAAGTCCAGCCCCCCACCCCACCCCTTCCTTATGATGTAAAGAGAGCTATTTTAAAAATGCACATTACATATTGTCAACACAGCAACCAATGTTATGTTGAAAGACAGGAACATGAAATTAACCAGAATTATTCATGAGATATCAACAATAAATTTTACAATTTGAAAAGGGGTGCAACAAATGTGGTTCATAAAGGTTAAAATATTTGCTTATTGTTTAATATGGAAGAAAGCAAATTTGCTTTGTCATTATTTTTTAATTTCATTGCAAATAAATAAAGAAAAAAAAAACTTTCACTATATATTTCTGTTGCTTAATGCAACAGTTTGAAATTTAAATCGACTTTATTCTAATTTCCCCATAATTAAGGACACTACTCGCACAACACTGCCTCATGGCATATTATGTAAGCAAGAGCAAAATAAGCATAATTAGCTTATTTTCATGCATAACATCAAGGTTAATGTACCATTTTGTTCATAACATCATACCTAATGATATGGAAATAAGAAAAATAATTGCATAGATGTTTATATTTGTTTTAAGGTGGTGCTCTACAGTTTTGTATTTTGCATAGGGTTAGAATTTTTTAAGAAAAAGAATTTCCCCGGGTTTCCCCACTGGTTATATTGGCTATTTAAAAACAACCTTGTATCTCTTAGGTATTGTTCAAAACACCATTAATTCCCTTTATTCTGGTGTATGATTGATGTGTGTAGTATGGGTTGTAGAGTACCATATTTACTGTACATGTTGGGGCATGATAAAATAAATGTTTTTTCCTGTCCCAGAACTTATAGTGAAACGTTTTTTCACCTAGATCACATGTCCCAAGACTTAAGAAACAAAAAAAATTTGGATTGAATCTGTGCACCCCCCCCACGTTGCAATAAAATAGATAAACAAAACGCTTATTTGATATGAAAAAGAAAGAAACCAACATTGTATTGTTATCATTTATTCCTTTTTCTTCATCATGAGCATTGAAGAACAAATTATATCCACGAACTCCATGTATGTAGCGTAGGCTTCCATACTGTAGCGTGTATCGCTTATGTCCAATTACACACAAAACATTATTCATTGACATGAACATTGAGAAACAAATCGTGTTTGTTTGTGCTCAAAGGTTTGAATATGTTATCTGACTGAAAACTGGATCCAACAAAATCTCAGATGAGAGAAATAATCAACTGATGTTTGGAAGACAACTGTCATTCACACATGACATGGTGTTAGGTGCAAAATAACCAAGATTAAATTATATCCAGGTCAACTATATGACAGTATATTGCAAATAACAATCATTATTTGACAACACATTCATGTGAGTGCAAGTGAAAATCATTTTGCTAGCATGGGTTACAACAGTATCATTAAATCAAGTTGCTGTGTGTATTATTCACCTGCAGACATGAAGGCCCGTTTGGATTATAACTACAGATGCCAAGCAAATAGAATTCCAGGTGGTGAATAAACAATTGGCAGCAAGCAGAAAACTCATTCTTTGAACTTACCGACAGGACAAAGACAAAGGTTATTTTTATTACAAAGCAAGCCAACCTCAGAAGTCAACTTTGGACACTTTGAAGCCGGGTTTTCTGTTTTTAAAGGGCATCAATACAAAGGTTATTTTATTGCAAAGCAAGCCGACCTCGGAAGCTGACTTTGGATTCTTTTAAGTGTGCTGATTTTTTTTGTGTTGGAATATACAAAGACGGCCAATATATGGAAGCTAACTTTGGTTCCTTTTCACCGGTATTCACGGGAATAGTGAAAATAAATTGAAACAATGGAACAAATTTTGAAGTGACACAATACAATGCTTCGTGACATTGATGACCCAGCATCGCCCAGATTTGGAGAAAATAAAATCATTTGATGACTTCATGAAGGCCAAAAGAGAAGTAGAAGATTTCACAAACGAGAGGGAAATAATCAACTGATATCTTGAAGACAACTGCCATTCACACATGACATGGTGTTAGGTGCAAAATAACCAAGAATGAATTATATCCAGATCAACTATATGACAGCATCTCGCAAATAAAAATCATTATTTGAAAACACATTCACTTGAATGCAAGTGACAATCTTTTCGCAAGCAAAGCAAGCCAACCTCAGAAGCCAACTTTGGACTCTTTAAAGCCGGTTTTTCTGTTTTTAAAGGACATCATTACAAGGTTATTTTTATTACAAAGCAAGCCAACCTAGGAAGCCGACTTTGGATTCTTTCAAGTGTGCTGATTTTTTTTTAATTTAAAAAAAAACGGCCGAGATATGGAAGCTAACTTTGGTTCCTTTTCACTGGTATTCACGGGAATTTTGAAAATAAACTGAAACAATGGAACAATTTTTAAAGTGAGATAATATAGTGCTTCATGCACTGACATTGATGACCCAGTGTCGCCCAGAAGACCTCGAGAAATTAAAATCATTTGATGAATTCATGAAGGCCAGAAGAGAAGTAGATGATTTCGCTGACAATATGACCATCAACATGGATGAAATTCCAGTGTACATTGATTTCATTCCTGGACGGTCTGACGAAAAATCTGACTTTAGTCCGTGCAGTTTCCGCATCAGGTGATGCGTTGCCTCCAACAATAATTTTTCACGGTATTATAAAGCTAAAAAAAAATATTCATGCACCAAAAGAATGGATCATATGTGTGCAGGAGAAGGGTTGTGTTAATGAGATAATGCTGCAGTGGATTAAAGTTTTATCTCAAGCACACAATTTTATATTTTTAAAACTAAAATTTCAGTTGAAGTGCATCTTCCGACATGTAATTTTCGAATGATTTAAAAGGTGTCCCACAACTTATGACTTGGAAAAAATGTGTCCCAGAACAAACAGTGCATAAAAAAAATCACTTTCAAAATTAATTTATGGTGTCCCAACATATACGGTAAATACAGTATACAGCTTGGCCTTACTCCAGATGTGTACCTTGAAATAAACTGCTAGCTCCACTTGGTCATTTTCACTTCCTGAACTTCAGAGGTAAATTGTAAAAAAAAAGAGTAGTCAACTTTTTTTTACACCTTATATATTTGGTAATTCATTCATTGCCCTTTCAGAAGCTGGTATTGTCTAGTACGGAAAAATTCATTTTCCCTATTTTAATAGCTGCTAAAGATAGTGTACTTTAGACTAATTCAGGCTGATTTTTTGAGCACAAGGAAGCAATCATTTTATTTAGCAGTGTGCTTAGATCATGTACAATATCCACAAGTAAAATATGCAAAGAAATGTTGGCCACATTACATCCAAGTTGCATAGAGGTATAACAACATACTCTACACTGTGCATGTTTCAAATGCAAACAACTTTACCTTCCATACGTCACTCTCTCAAAAGTACATAACTGGTGAACACCCCCTCAGGAGCAACAAGACCTAAGGTTTTTCTGGTGAAAACCCCATGCTGCTAGGACTTTTTCTGCAGAATCATCATAGATTTTGCCATTTTCATTTAAGACTAACTAGACATATGAAGTCTTTTTGTGATACCCATTGTCAACTAGTCCAGGCTATCCAATTTGAACAGCCCTGGTGCAAATAGAGTGCATTATGTTATCGGCACCAGACTATCCACTTTGTACAGCCCTGGTGCATGTCGAGTGTATTGCGTCTTGGGCATCAGGCTAACCAATTTGTACAGCACTGGTACATGTAGTTTGCATTGTGTCCAGGGCATCAGGCTATCCAATCTGTACAGCCCTGGTGCATGTAGAGTGCATTGTGTATAATTGGATAATCTACTCTGATTATAGGTAAATCTTACCTTAGCTCCCAATGCAATCAGTGTCTCAATCAAAACAGCTGTCTGTGTGGTCATGTGGAGACAGCCAGCAATGCGAGCTCCCTCAAGGGGTTTACTTTCTGCATACAATTTCCTCATCTTCATCAGTCCTGGCATTTCATTCTCTGCAATTTCGATGCATTTCCTTCCCCACTCAGCCAGGCTGATGTCAGCTGAATACAAATATTAATACAAGACATTATTAAAAGTCGTTAAGACTGACCCATTTGTATTGATGATTTGAGACAAATCTTTCTGCATCTTATTACAATCAATCATGTACATATCTTTTTTTTAATGTGCTGGTTGGAAGGGGAGGGAATTCACTGGAGTATCATTGATGAGCGAATCTAATGAAATGTGAACCTGAATACAGGTACAGCTATAAGAACATGCAAAAATTTAGACCCAGGTCTGTGACATTGTGCAGAAGCCATATTTTTTCTTTCAATCTCAGTGGGTTTGACCTTTTGACTCCAAAACTGATCTGATTTTTCATTACCCCAATTGTAAGCCATGCACAAAGTTTGGTAACTGTAAATGTTAGTGAATGAAAATTGTCCCAAAACCATTTTTTCTCTTTCAGTCGATGACCTTGGCCTCTGACCTTTTGATCTGAAGGTCTTTCAGTCACAGTTGCATAGACTTTTTGTTCCTTCAATCAATTTGGATTGGGATCATCCTGTTTCCATACAGCCCATGGAATCCATGAAAACTGATATCCCATGAAAAATAATTTCAGTTACATACAACAATAAGTCTTTTTCTACAAGCCAATGTTTACATCTCTAGCTTAATCCACAGCAGTATATATCAACCACTGTTAAGTAACAGAAACCAGAAATAAAACAATAACCTACCTCAATTAACAAAACAAGCCAAGCACTGATCCAACAATGATATCTCACAACTTTGCAAAACTCTGTAAACCCATATAGTACCCGTTTGGTTTTAGATGAGGAGGAGGAAAGACAAACATCTGACTGACAAAGATGATAGAATTTATAAGAATGACTACTATATAGGCTAGTGGTGGTAATGTATCACAGGTCCACAACTAAAAAAGACCAGTCCCCGACCTCAGACAACTGATCTTCAGGCCTTTTAATTTTCTTGAATTAACATTAATCAAATTACTTACTGAAGAACTTCGTTATTGATTTGAAGTTTGGAGAATTGTGACAAACATTTAACAACATCCTTCTCAAGAAAACTAGCATGTTTAATGTGTTGATGAAAGAAACAATGCCCCACTTACGGATATTTTCAGCTGGGTTTATCCAAATTTAATTTACTTATTGCTATTTCAGACTTGCATTGCAGATTTGTCAAAATTTCTCTAACCAGAATGACAGGCACCTGGAATGTGGGATTGCAGGCTTCCTACAATACTTTGTTCAATGTGTCCCAAATTTTGGTCCCTGTGTGACCAGAGCACACTTCATGATGAGGGGCAACATTTTTTGACGCATGTCCATCCATATATATGTCACTGGTCAGTGCACTACTGTGCATCTGCATCCTTTTGCAGAATATCTTGTTTATGAAGGACATCAGTGCAGAGTGGGAGGAGGGCATCCAATAGTGACAAGTATTAAATATTTAAAATTATGATATTGTGACATTTTTTGTGCAGAGTAAAAACTGGGAAGTGGAAGTATCCTGAAGATCGATGGAAACTGCCCATTTGAAATGAAGTTTTGGTTTCCATCTTGAAAGTTTCCTTTAAAAAGAAATTTGTTTAGGGGCAAAGATCTAAAACAAGCCTGGTTTGTGTCCATTTTGGGGAGCAAAAATATCCAGTAGAAAGCTAGCAAATGGATGTTTTTAACCCTCTCTACTGTGCACTTCTGAATAGGGGTGTGCACTTCTTCCTTTAACTTTAATATGTTTGCTTGATGGAAGAAGATGGGTGTCCTCGAGATCGGTATAAGTTCTGTAAAGCATAGATGTAAACCCTTCTGCACTATAGGAACAACCCACATACATTCCTTTATGTTTGACAGGGCCTCTAGAAAGAGGGCCAATCGAGCACCCACATGTCATGAAGAAAGAGGTATGTACTGCAGTAGAGGGTAGGTGTCCCTATAAATGCCTACCTTGCACTCCCCTTGCCTGCATGAGAAAGGGATTGCAACAGTGTGAAAGTGACCACCAAATAAGGTCCCAGAATCCAGGGGTGCTGCCATCAGAAGATTTTCTGCTATGTTCTAGCAAAAATATTGAACAATCTAAATCTTGATGGCAGTAAAGAAGCTCCACTTACAAATGCCACTGCCAGAGAATGCATGTCTCAAGGTCTTAGTCACAGCCTCTAACAGTTGTTGCAAGGCAATGGGGATAATGATTCTTCCTTCAATAAAATGGAAAAATGTCAGCAAGTGAAGCCAAAGTCACTAATGGCCTGGCCTTTGACTCAAAGCTTTCAAGTGGGGAGCAGAGGAATCCACTGAAATGCCCACTTGTGAAACGGGTAACTGACCAGTCAGATGAATGGATCTTATAGCTTGAGGCCAATATTAAGGGTCTCAATTTAGCTTGAGAGACTGAATACTCTTTATTTCATCTTTCATCTTGCTGATCCCTAACCTCTGCTCTTGGAATTGCCTCTGACAGCTTTTTCCAAGTAGGAAAGAACCTTAGCCATCTCTTTCAGGGGAAAGAAGGCAGTAGACTTCATTGACAGCCATACTGAATGACTAAGTCTTCACCACTTGCGATGCTTGGTGAGATGGGTTTGGAGATACTTTGGAGGATGGTATATCTCATCCTCTGGAAGTTCAGTAAATAAGTGGCTATCTATGATAATCATCTCCCTGTTTCAAACCTGGCATACTGGAGAAATTAATCTTTCCCCACCCCACCCCAAACTAAAGAGGAAATGCAACCAGTCTCCATATTTGGGGTCATTTTGATACCAACTGGGGGTATTACTGTGCTGGTCCTGGAACTGTGCTTCCCAGTCCTCAAGTTCAGAAAGGGATGGGGGTGGTGGAGGTGCACTCAGACCCAAGAAGCAACAATAAATACATTGCGCAAGTTGTACAATCAACATGCTACTTACAAAGTTCAAGCGTATTCTCTAAATAAGCATCCACATGACAGTGAGGCCTAGGAAAGTCAAATATGGTATTAGCAGCTGCCACGCTTGGTGCTCAGCATTAAGAGGTTAGTGTTAGGACTGGTCAGCCTGGTGTCAGGATAATGTGACTGTGGGGGACATCATGCTACATGTCTGTGGCATGATGCCCCAGTGGTAGACATCACTATAAACTGCTGCAGACATAGTGATATGACTGAATTTTTTTTAAAGCAACGTAAAAAATTCAAATCAAACACACACTCATTTTGATTTACACAAATAAATAATAAATGTGTTTAGATACCACCAATGAATTTATCAAATAAATGCACTATACTTTGTTTGATATGAACATAAGGAGTTATGCTGCTGTTTAAAGAACATTTTTAAGTTAGAAATCAAGTGCAGAGGAATGTTAGGCAAGACCTATGTTTGTAACACAGATGAAGAGAACAAAAATGACCGAAAGAAATTATGACAACATTTGAAGTTTACTACAGATGGTAGCTGTAGCAACTAAATAGTCCATATTGTATTGCATATCATTTGAATACCTTCAATAATGTATGATCTTTGAGAAATTATAACAACCTTATAGGTCATTCACAACAGACGGAATCACTTTTTAAGAGTTTTATAGTGTAATAAATATTTAATGTACAGTCCTACCCACTTATGTCGACAAGCCGCCTATTTCGACAAAAAAGCAAAGTCCCGGTCCCTTGGTCTACTATTACTACCAAAATTGTCATGCTTATGTCGACGTCGAGATAAAAAAATAAACGTACATGTCGACAGAAGCCCTTGGTCCCAGCTTGAACAAATCCTTTGTTTTCTGATCATTTATGTCGACAAGTTGCCAGTTCTGACCCATACTTTGTTCAACAATTAGTTGATCTTGCCGCCAGTCTTTAATTTTACCGCCTTATCATTTATGTCGACCAGATGCCAGTTCCGACCAACAATTAGTTGATCTTGCCGCCAGGCTTTGATGTCGCAGTCAGATAAAAAATAAACAGGCTTTTGTTTGGTCCTATAAAGTTGGCCTCTCGTGGCGACTTAAATAAAAGCAATGAAATCTGATCTGATTCTTGCATTTTCCAAAGTGATCGTTGATTAAAACAAGATTATTGTGCTGTGAAAATTTCCTTTTTAACTTTATTTATATTTACGATGGCTACCAACGGCAGTGTAAATGCAGATTAAATTTAGTCTCTGGAAACTAAATATCTGGCTGTTAACGAAGTTGAAGGCGGGGCATCTCACAAAGATGTCTGTGAAAAATTTTAAATGTATTGAGCTGACATTGTTGCAATATTGTATTGTAAGAATCATTTTCTTTTAATACCTCATTAGCATGCGTCAATGTATACAATATTATGCCTTCATTAATCATATCAGCCGCATATCTCTTGTTCGCTTTTATGTACTTTTCACGATGACTTCTGTAACTAAATACAAGTACTGTTTAAACCAACTTGTTGACAGGTTTTCATTTCCCTGTGAATAGCCCCATCCCCTTGGTAGCCTCAGTAAGATGGGAACAGACTGACCAAAATCTAGGCCAATTTAAGTACATGTACTCCAAGCGTGTAAATAACAACTATGCAACCATGTGCTTATGCCGACATTGAATAATCGTAGTGAATGTTTTTCATATCAGGATGTGACCGATGCAATATTTTATTGTGGATTTTATTACACAAAGGTAACCAAAATGTAATTTGTCAATATACAAGTGTATTTGACACTGGTTTTGTCTTCATGTAAATCAAAATTTGTATTGTTTGTTTTCTCAAAGTGTCAATGCTACTCCCTGACGACAGGTCACCCCTTACTGACGAATTTAACTTGTATCTTTTTTCAGAACCCCACCCCCCAAACACTTATCTCGACATCCGCCTATGTCGACAATATTTCCTCGGGCCCGAGGATGTCGACATAAACGGGTAGGACTGTAACATGAAAACTTCAACCTGTAAATGAAGATAGCATAAAACAGTTACGACTAAATCACGCTCATAAAACTTATGTTGTACATCCTAAAGTTCACGAGTTTTATACACTAACTTGTTTAAAAACAAACTTACTTTTTAATAAACCAACAAAATAATTGTATAATTGAGACTATATTTAGTGTGGGTTTGACATCCATACCCGTGTATTTCACATTTTGGATTGAAGTGTTCTTACAGCAATACAGAATGTTCCTTGTTACTAGACTAGGTGTGCTATAAGATGATATAGCATCTTACTGAATTGCAAGTTAATCATACATTCTTGTTATCTTTACCAGATATGGTATAGATAATGTACAGGAAACCAATAATAAATTCAGAGTATGTTGAAACACAAAACTCATAATAATATAACAATAAATCAAGGAAAACATTGCTTTTACTTATTCTATAACCACACGTCTGGATTATGTCTAAAAATGAAATCAGATTTATACTGTAATAATTCATAATCTAAAGCAGTAGAAATAGCCAAAAGATATAGGATGTATAAAGATGTATCAAATATTTATTGATGGAAATAAACAAAACAATCTAAAACAGAAATAATATAAAGCCGTACATAACATTAATGTATCCACACAAGGGATTGAAAATGGGAATTGTGAAGCAAAACAGAATTCCCTTTATATTAATGTTTTAATTGTCACAATGGTCAGTTTTACAAAAGAAAGTTTAATTCTGGAATGTAAGCTATAACTGTATGAAAGTAAAAGAAAAAAAAAACAAAGGCTATGAAATGGTAGAAATGACCATCTAAAAAATATAAGAAATGAAATATTCCATTGGAAGCTGACAGGCTCAATTGTCAATTACTGATACAAATCAGAAAATAATAATTAACTTTATAATTGATAAAGTATGTACATATGAAGACAACAGACTTTTGCAGACGAGTACATATTTAATTTTCATTGTGTAATTGACCCTTGCCCATAACTGAGGGTAGGAGTTTGGGCCTACCTGACTAATGTCTTTTTTTATAAACAACATATTACATAGCTAATTTTTGTCTGTGGTTGTAGTTTATATATAAATATTATTTGTGTGTAAACATGACTACTTGTTTTTGAGTTCTTGACACAGCCTTGATTCTGACCTTAGCAAATTCTAAAACAAATTATACAGCTTGATGGAAATTTTCATTAAGATGACCCCCGTCTTGTTCCACATATTGTCTTACGTTTTTGTATAAGGGAGAAGCAAACTGAAATTCTTAATTCCTATCTTTAACTCAAATTGTTTTCAGTTTTAATTTGAGAAAATTTATTTATTTAAATTAACTGGAATTACAAAGTGCTACATAATACTATCGAACTAAATTACTATTTTGGGATTATTGTGAATTCATGTAGAGACACTTTGGATTGTGATATATCAAGACTGTTAGTACATCAACACAATTCTAGGTTATTGCAGGCAGTTGGTACATCAGCACTTTCAAGACTGGAAATCATTTGGAACACAACTAGAATTCATTGGGACCATTTGGGATTTAATTCACAATACTGTAAGTTCTTTTTAAATTGTAACTTTGTACTCTAGGGAAATAAATTATTGTTTGAATTTTACAAAACTATTGGTTTTCACTCTTTTCTGTTACTGGCTTTCAGAACATCGAGTCCTAACAGTACATCTTGGCAAGTATATGGATATATATTGAATGAAGTACTTGTACACCTTAGATCACCTTGTGTTTGATAAAATATTTCAAAGCCGCTTTTATTTCTTCAGCTTTAAGGTACCGATAAATATGACTGCAAATATTGAAGGCATCTCCATCTTGAGGCTAAGATCATTGTACTGGAAAGTTGTCAACACAGAATTAGTTCTTAATATGTGGATTTCTTGTTTGTTTGAGATTTTATAAAACTGTAAATAAGAACACAAAAGAAATTCTTAAAATCATCACATAGTTGTTGCTTTATCATTTTTACCACATATGAAATTACAATACCTTTAATCCAGCATAAGATTTCTTTTCTCAGCTGTAACCTATTGTAAGAATAGATGCCATGCCTTTTACTACCATGAAGATGTTATACTCATTTCTTGTAAAATCATGCAAGAACGATTTAAAAAAAACAAATTTCTATTTAAATTTCTTGGTATGTCTACATGCATACTTTATTAGCTCTACTGATCCTTAACTCCATTCAAGCCCTTTTCTACATTTAAATCAGTCTTTCTAAGGCTAAATTTTCAAAAATGAAATGCAAGCATCATGCAACAATTTGGAATAACCCCCATAACTGAAATATAACCCTACTGGGTGTCAGTAACAGTCCCTCGAGATGTTTAATATCTTCCAAATATTCATTTTATGCAAAAACTCCCTTCAGGACCTTTCTTATCTTTAAGTCGGTCTTTTTTGTACTAAATTCCAAAATATGGCATGCAGCAACATGGAATAATCTCCAGAGAGAAATAGAACTCTATAGGGTAATAGCAACAGCAGCTATAGACCTTTAGTATCTTACAGATATTCTTTCTCTGCAACACCTACCTTGAAGACTTCCTAGCTTTACAAAAGTATTTATTTAAAATGATTCATTTTAAAAAATGGCATGTATGCATCATACAACAACCACTAGAATAACCCCCATAAGTGTGAATACAAGTCTCCTGGGCAACAGTAAAATTCACTTTAGATATTTAATATCTTCCTTCTATTCATGTTATGCAACATTTCCCCTCTAGGTCTTTCCTACCTTGAAAAGTCTTTTTTGAACTAAATTTAAAAAAAAAGGTATGCCAGCATAATGCAACAACTTGGAATAAACACCCTAGGCTGTGAAATATAACCCTATGGGGCAAAAGTAACAGTACCTTTCTATTATTATTATGTTCCAAATATTCATTTTGTGCTTCATCTCCCCTCATGACCTTTCCTACCTTTAACTCAATTTCCAGCATTAAATTCCAAAATGTTGCATGCAAGCATCAGGCAACAACTTGGAATAACCCTCATAACAGTAAAAAATAACTATAGGGTCCTTTAGACCATTCATATCTTCCATACAGTCTTTCTTTGCATTGAATCCCTTTCTTACCTTTAAAATGGTCTTTAAATGATTAAATTTCCAAAAATAGTATGCAGGCATCATGCAACAACTTGGAAAAGATTTTTATGACTGAAATATAACTCTTTGAAGGATAGTAACACTCCCTTTAGATCTTTAAAACTTTCCAGATATACTTTGCATGAAATGAAATGACTCTCTTTAAGACATCAGGCAACATTTTGCAGTAGGTTTCATACATTTAAAGACTAAAGTCTGAAAATGTCCTAAGACACTACTGAACAAATAGGTGTAACCTTCATTACTGTGAGATATATCTCTACCATCAGATAAAAAGTTTCCTCACTATTTTACAAACAGTTCTGTGCAACATTCTTAATATGTTTTGATTCAGTTTTATCCAGCAACACAATATCAAACTTATTACAATATAATACAAAGAAATATTAATGGTTAAATAAATAAATAAATAAATAAAGAAAAAGAAATAAATCAAAATTTAAATATATTTTATTCAATATATTTTCAAACATACATTTCAAGTACAAATATTTTTCAAACATATTTCAAATGCAAATATTTTTTTCAAACCTATTTCAAGTTGAGCAGTACAGGTAAACCACTGATTTTCTGGCAACAGATGGTCTGGCACCTCTTTTAGTCCAGGCAAAATTATTGGATCTTACAGTAAGATTCGTTCAGTACAATCGAATCCGTCCAAGGCGGATGTGACCTATCAGGTGATCCGTTTTGCGTTTCAGTTAAGGATTAAAACTGACAGTGATTTTTAGTCAGTCGTAATTCATACCTTCGGGCTCAAAGGTATTTCTGTTGCCAGTTTGAATTGTTTTTATTTATTTACCCTTGAAAATACTTGTGCTGATCAGAATTCTTGGACAAAGACATTTACTGATAATTATTCGGAATTCTATAGCTGAGGTATTATTCTTGGTGATTCAACAAGAACTGTTGAAACAACAACACAAAGCAGGTTATAGAAGACGTCATTGCCTTCCATCTTATAACTTCATCGGGATTCGAACTTTGATTCACTTAGAACTTTTTAGTGATAGGACTTATATTTTTAGTTATTGGATTAATTTTTGGATTTGATTCATAAACCGTAAGTCCTTTTTCATATGTTTACCTTGCTTTTCTAGGGAAATAAATTATTTTGTTAAATTTACAAAGCTTATTGGCTTTACTCTTTGTAACTTTTGTACGAGTCTAGACACATAACATGATATAAAGAAGCAGTGGGGCAAAATATTGAAATTCTATTCAGACAGCAATTCCATGATGAAATGAACATTAGAAAAACTATAAAAGATGGTAAGAGTACTGAGCATGACCGTGTGATGATGGAATGGTTTCAACAATGTCAGAGTGATGGAGTGGACTTGTCGGGTAGGATGGTAATGGATCAGGCTCAGTTCTTTCATAAAGAACTTAAATTAGAACATGAATGTGGCTATAGTGAATGATGGCTTCAAAGGTTCAAGAAGTGTCATGGAATTTCCATGCATAAAGTGTGTGGAAAAAAACGGTCCGCAGACCACAAAGGAGCTGTCCATTATGTGGACGAATTTCATAAGCTTGTAGTTCATGAGCACCTCTGTCCTGAGCAGGTGTATAATGCAGATGAAACTGCATTATACTGGCAATGCACACCTGAAAGGATGCTAACAACGGAGGATGAAGAAGGGCTCACAGTATTCAAACTGTCTAAGGACAGAGTTAACATCTTAGGATGCTCAAACGCAGCAGGCACACACACATGTAAACCACTCGTAATAGGAAAAAGTAAATGCCCTTGGGCCGAGCGTATGAATGTCGACGAATACCTGTTGTTTATCACCATACTGATTCTGAAATTATAGACACTGTTCTGAATCCTGATAAAAACAAGGAAAAGGATGAAGATAACAGTGACGAATATGAAACAATTCTAGGAAATTTCTAACATCTGCCACTTCGAGAGTGGTAGTACAGCAACATTCCTAGCAAGAACAGTAATTAATAACCATGTTTCATTTATACCTGCATTGTTGAATTATTATTACGTGACCTCGTTTGGTCCGGCAAGGCTTTTGAACCAAGGGTGCCGGAAAATCAGTGGCGTACCTGTACTTGGATCAACAATGAGTTATCTCCCTTAGCCGGTAAAAAAAAGGGGGGGGGAAGGGGGAAAAAAAGAAGAAAAAGAAGCACTCTATAAAAAATGACAATGAACGAACTTAATATAAAGTAATGTTTTGGAAAGCATACTAATTAAATTACTTATGTTCTTTGAGACAAAATACGATAACCCTTACCAACTTTGTAAGCAGGCTTCTGGGCCATTCTGATCAGCTGTTATACGTACACAAAAGCACACACTGGATATATAAGCTAATAGAGACAGCTTTACTCTTCGTCGTGCCTGATATAGCTGAAACTTAGTCACGTGGGCAAGTTATTAATAGATATACAGCAGTGGCGTTATCGGGAGTACTGTATGGAAACGGTTTGTGGAAAAATCAGTGAAGCAGTTTTGTACAGAGAGAAGAATAGCAGAGCCGAAAATAGTTTCAAATGAAAATTAAAGTAATTTGTATTTTGTCTCTGTTTCATGGAGGCTTTATGTTTTTAATCCAGAAATTTTGAAATGAAACACTTTTAAAATGATTATTCTAATTTCACCTATTGATATGAACATCTCTCTCTCTCTCTCTCTCTCTCTCTCTCTCTCTCTCTCTCTCTCTCTCTCTCTCTCTCTCTCATTGTTCTGTCGCTTACTCTCTTCCTTTTTATTACACCACCGTGGTTTCTCTTATAATTGAACTTTGTATCTGATTCATGTGCCTATACATATGACAAGAGTATGTTTCTTTTCCAGTAATGTTTTCTTATGCTCTATTAATATATTAAGACGCTAATGGAATTCGTCACTCGGCATGTTATTATGACATTTGGTTCATTTTCTTTCTTCATGTGAAATTTTATTATATCAATCATTTTCAACGCGAATCTATAGATTGGCGTACAAAATTTTAAGTTAGGTAAGTACATTGTTTTCTTTTTATTTAATATTTTTTTGACTTGGACACCTGTTTCTTTTTAAATTTAATATCGTATCCTTTTGACGATTTGTTTCAAATAGATAACCAATATTGTTTGTGTTGATCAAAGAGGACGATTTTAATATAATACCTAGTACCTACTGTAATTATACAACTATTAAATCTTTCGTATCAAAGACTCAATAATGAGACGGAATATAAGTAGTGTATTGGGGTACTATAGCCCTCATCTTGCCAAAGAAGGAAAATCAGCCTGGGGCACTATGGCCCTCCGATTTATAGACCCAAAAAATCAGCCTGGGGCACTATAGCCCCAATGGAAATTTTGTATAGCGACTAGCACACGCTGGGCCTGTATAGCGCTAAGAGGAATGGAACAGGTAGGGTGACGTCACGGTACTGGTCATTGGCAACAATGTAGCAAGGTAGTACTGTGACGTCATGCCACCTGTGTCATTGCTATAGACAAACACGAATCAGTCGCGTTCGTGTCAGTGAATAGTAGAGTAGGGTTTTAAATTTTTTTAGGCAAGAAAGAATTAATATCTTTTCGAGGTATATGAAGTGGCCCTGAAAAGGGCCTTTGTCTTCTTCTATTGTCTCCACTTCTTCCACCACGTTCTCACTTTTTCAATAATTCCTTTCTTCTTCTTCTTTTCTTCGTCTGGAATCCAGTCAGGATGTCCCAGAGCTCTAAACTTTTCCTGTACCTTTATCCAGTTCCTGTTCAGTCTCTCAAACTCTTCTTTTCTCTTTATGTTTTCTTTGTCCTTTCATTCTTTTGTCCAGGTCTCTTTAATCTTTTTCACTTCTTCTTCCATCATGTTTTCCATCTTGTCTTCGGCTTTCTTTAACTGGTCTAAGCCCCACTTGACAAAAGACCACTCTGTGCAATTAAATGTATCTTGCAAGAAGCTCCTCACTTTGATGACAAGATCAAGGGCTTCCTTCAATGTCCCCACTCTTACATACTTAGGCTTTATGAATCCTCTTAATTTTTCCACCTCCTCTTCTATCATTCCGGCCACTTGATCCCTGGCTACCTTGAGGCTATTGACTTGACTGGTCACAAAGTCTTTCGAGACTGGATAGCTCCATTCTTTTTCAAGCCTTTCCACCACGTAGGCTGCATCCATCATGCAGAAATAACTATGCCTTAATTCATTAAACAAATTCATTTTTTTCTTTTGAAGTTGTTGACTAGTCAACGTGGGTAGCCAGACTGAGTAGCGTTCTGCGTTATATACGTCAAGCACGGACGTGAACGAAAACATCCCTTACACTCACTTCACATACGATATACTATCATCACCAACGAAGGAGAAAGCATAAAACACACACCTATATACTATCCTCACCAACGAACGAGCAAACATAAAACACACACCTATCTACTATCCACACCAACGAAGGAGAACGCATAAAACACACACCCATATACTATCCTCACCAACGAACGAGCAAGCATAAAACACACACCTATTTACTATTCTCACCAACGAACGAGCAAGCATAAAATACACACCTATCTACTATCCACACCAACGAAGGAAGAGAAGAAAAACACACACCCATATACTATCCACACCAACGAAGAAGAACGGATAAAACATACACACCTATTTACTATCCTCACCAACGAACGAGCAAGCAATATCTGGGAGGACCTACCCCAGAAGAATTAGCTAGAGCTGGATTTATCTATTTGGGCGAAGGTGATAAAGTCAAGTGCTTCAGTTGTGGTGTGTCACTTCACGAGTGGGAGAAGAAAGATTGCGCTTACTTGGAACATGCTCGATGGTCTCCAGATTGTCACTACCTACCTTTAGTGGGACCTCGTCATTGAAGTGGGCATACCATGTCGTGTAAGAAACCAGCTGATTGGTTAGGAGTCAAACGTTGGACAACCCCTAGACAAGTATTTAAACCCCATGTAAAATATAATCTTCAAACATTACCAATCGAATTGCAAGAGAAGATCTACAAAGACATTTGGCAGGGACTTGCCAGAGCCAAATCTCAGTTAGTGACTGTAGAACTTTTGAGTCGAGAAATTCACAAGAGGAAATTGACCAAAGTCAACAAACAAGTTCGATTTCTCTGGATCAAGGGTGCGTTCGTTCTATTATTTCGCTTTAGACCATTTACATTTGAAGATTTTACTGACATTCTAGACCGTTTCCTGGAATGGCAGTGGTCAGAAATTACTCACTACGTTCATTACTTTCGCTCTAGGAGAAGTGATTGAGGTAAGAGAAAAGAGGTTAAAAAACGGACTACCATTCCACGACCTTTACCATTCGTGATACAACAGATTCCGTGGAAGAAAATCAATGACACTACTGAAACGGTTGAGGATTACCAACACCTATTACGAGAACTGTGTCCATTGAATTGAGGTCGACGTGTAGTGTGTGTCTTAGTGACTTGCTTTTTAGGATTTCGTTTACCAGCCGATTCCTTGTGGACTCTTTACGAACAGTACCTACCACTCCAAAAAACATGAAAGTGGTCCCTTTAAATGTACACGAGAGATTCATTCTGCTCAAAGCTTTGCGCTTTCATCTTGATACTTCTCAACCTCTACGGGAAAACAAGATTCGTCAACTTTTAGGCACTGAAGATGTGTACGACGACGTGTGTATAACTTGTGACTTACACCCTCACTGGAAAGATGTACGTGACTGGAAAAGTTGGGGGTTTGAGGCATGGACAAAAGAAGTGGCACACTATGCCCAAGATTTGTAATCCTAAAAAATTAAAACGTTCCGTGAAAAAAGTAACTTTTAAACCAGTGTTAGTGACAGTGCCAGAAGAAGAAGAAGTCGTGACCGAGGAAAACCACTCTCTTCAGGACAGGACTGTGATCGACATCCCCGAAAGGCCATTCCGGGAGGACTCTTGTGTGATTGTGCCATGGAGTGTAGAGACTCTCAGAACATTACACAGTACCCCTACGATTTCACCTCTTGATCATCACAAATGTTGTACAGAGACTTGTTTATATTCCACTATGATCGTTTTGATGTTTCTTTTATTCATGTACTTAGCCATTTGGCTTTTATGTATTTTTGTCTTTCGTGTTGTTCATTTTTAAAGATGACAATAAACGTGTCCTGAAAAAAGTATAAAAACTCTTGTCTTGTCTGTCTTCGTGTCAAAAGTGACATTCCTTTCACTACTACTATGGCAACCTCTACTGTCTCTGCTCCCTCGTCCTCCACTGTCAAAGACATTGACGAACACGTAGATCGGACTAGTTGGGAGGCCTTGTATCTTCGCCATCCCTTTAACATGCGCATTGCCGGACCGAGCGGTTCAGGCAAAACCGAATTTGTCAAACGTTTGATCGAACATCATCGTGTGGTGTTACAAAGAGTGGCAATCAGCGTACAGCCTTCTGCGAGAAAGTCAAGGCGATTCCATCGTCTTTGTGGAAGGCATTCCTGGCGAGGACGACTGGATCGTGTCTGACCCTAGTCAAACTCATTTGGTTATTTTTGACGACATGTTAGGAGAAGACGAAGAAGAAATTAAACTCTGGTTTACACGGAAAGGGCATCATCGTAATGCCAGTGTCATTTACATCACTCAAAAATTTTTTTCAACAAAGTAAAGCCCATCGTACCATCAGTCTCAATGCTCATTAAGTGGTGTTGTTTAAAAGCCCTAGAGATAAATCGCAAGTACAAGTCTTAGCCAAACAGTTAGGGACGCCTTGGCTGACAAATGCGTACGACGATGCCACTCAAACCCCACACACCTATTTACTCGTGGATTTAAAACCCACCACTCCCGATTATTTGCGATTTCGTACCCATCTGTTTCACCACTGGTGCCAAGACGGAGGGCCTGTCGTATACGCGTCCCCTTTGTCGACTTAATCACAATCACCAAAAAAAATCTATAAAAACCTCGGTCACTTTGACTTTGTCTCACACATCGTCAACATGACGTCCTTTCAGTCTCATCTTCCCATTAAATTGATTCGTTCCTTGTACGGTATCAGTCGCGAAAAAAATCCACAAATACGTGCTCGTGTCTTAGAAGCTAGTCTCAAAGAAGTCTTACGATGGTTTACGGTGACAGCACGTCAATTACTGCAAGGCATCATTCAGATTCCACATCAAACCAAATGTTTTTGTGTTTATTTTTTGGAGAGAAACAAAGGCGCCTTGACGCAACTAGCCGATCCTCGCATCGACACTCAAACCAAAAAGCAAATCATTTTGAAACCAGGAGGTAGCGGTTCTCTAGGAGGTGTCATCATTCGTTCCCTCTTAAAATGGGATCCTAATGCTCCCAAAGTCGTCCCCAAGAAAAAAGCCACGCCCAAACGTACCCAGAAGAAAAAGAAAAAGGGCAACGGTGTCAAGACCAGGTCATAGCCTCAGAAAAAGAAAACGAAAAGTCCACAGAAAACAGCTTCTACTCGCAAGAGAGTGTCTCCAAAAACTTCTCCTCCAGCGGTGACACACCCTCTTCCTCTTTAGCGGCTATGGCCGCTGCTCATAAAGTACCTGCCCCCAAAATCAAAGTCCAGGAGAGAACGGGTGTGTTACAGAGTTTACTGGATTTGTCCAAGCAAGAACTGTCTCGATTTAGTCCGTTGCGAACTCCTCAACGACGTGTGTTGCCTGTCATCAAGTTGATACGACGTAAAGACAATCAGTGGCGACGCATTCCAGTATAAAAAGACCCGAGGCAAACAATACGGATCAGTGTTCTTGTGCTGCTGCACGCCCAAAGATGTCACCTCCAAGAAGTGTACACCGTTATCTTCGGTCCAAAAAGGAAAAGGAAAACGAAAAAGACAGTCACGTCATCCTAAAAAGCGCTTATCCAAACATCGGCGACACCCTCTGAAAAGACACACGCGTCCAAAGAAAAGGAGAAGCCACCAAAAGGGAGGTTTCTTTGGCCCTTTCCTTGAATTCGATAAGATAGCCGATAAGTTTGAATTCGATAAGATAGCCGATAAGTTTGTCACAAGGGTAAAGGACGGGCTCCAAAAAAAATATGATAAAAAGACGCATGTCGAGCCATGGATGTCAGTGTATATTTTTTTTTTTTTTTTGTGCACCAAAAGATGTCACCTCATCATCTTTCTCCGCTCCAGAAAGGAAAAAGAAAAAGATAGTCTCGTCATGCGAGAAAACGCTTAGCCAAACATCGACGTCACCTCCAGAAAAGACACACTCGTCCAAAGAAAAAGAGGAGCCGACAAAGAGGAGGATTCTTTGGCGATTTTGAAAAATACATCGTCACCTTTATGACGAAGCGATAGTCCCCCAAAAAAGGATAAAAGACCGTGTGACAAGTCATCGACGTTAGTGTATTTTTGGTGTGTGTCCCAGAATCAACAAATAAAGATGTCACTCAAAATAAGACATCATTCTTCTATTCCCAAAGGAAAGAAAAGGAAAGGACTGCCTCCTCGTTTAGTCAAACATTGGGAAATGTTGTCTGTCCTGTCCAAAGCTCCTCCACCCATGCGAAAACAACTCATTCAAACTGCCTCCAAAGATGTCATCGATACGGTGAGCGAATGTTGTCTGAACGTCTTGAAAGGCACAATACCTTTTACTAAACATCAGAAAAATTGCTTAGCCAAAACATCGACACATTCTTCGCCAAATGGTCCAAAAGAAAATACCCATTCGTCAAAAAATAAAGATGTTGGTGCAACGCAGATGATTTTTACCCCTGTTAGGACTTATTACCAATGTAGCGAAACCTATACTGAGTGCAGTTGGACATATTATACCCGCCCTAATTCCAAGATAAAAGACCAAGAAGATCAAAGGAGGACACTGGAGTCAAAAGATCTCAGACGTGATCATTGAAATCTGATGGAAGGACGAAAACTAGCTTTAGTCCCTTACAAACGATGGATGGAATACCATCGTTGGCAAGAACAACGAACCCCACATTTACCTCCCAATCCTCATTTGACCGAGATGTCCCAGTTACAACACGAACTGCAATCGTTGATGGATCGCAGCGATTTGTCAGAAACGGAAAAATCGCAACGGTACGGTCAATTGTTGCAACGACTGAAACTCTTTCACCAGAAAGCTTTAGACGAAACAACTCAACCCACTCTGAAAGATTTTAAGGCCTTGATGAAAAGTCCATCACCACCACTACCAACTCCAGGGGTCAAGACAGAAAGTCCACTACCACTAGTCCCAGTGATCAAGACAGAAAAAGAAGAAGAGTTTCAAACTCCACCAGAAAAAGTACGCAAGTTAACAACACCACCTACATCCAGAATTGGTTGGATTAAAAAGATGACGGCTACTCCTTCTTCCTCAGAAGAGAAAACGAAAGCCAGACAGAAGTGAAACAAGAACTGATTACCCCTGTTCAAACACTGTCCTCCTCCTCAACACC
>JAECUM010020505.1:0-62715 GCA_016617855.1 Megalonaias nervosa | reverse complement strand
CATCGACGGAATAGTTACTGATGTAAGAGAAGGAGAGTTTGTTTTATTTGGACGTCACAACGCAAACAGATACCATCATCAGCTGCGCATGGGGTGTTGCATATCAAGGCCCGAGACTAATACGTGTGGTAGTTTGGGTGGATTTATAGACCTACCTGGTAATAAAATCGGATGCTTAACAGCTGCTCATGTGGTTTTAACTAAAGAAGAGATTGAGAAGTATATAATGCAGATGGAAAGAAGCGGTGCAATAAACGATGCTTTGAAAAGTGGGCAGCTAGTATTATCTACGTACCAACCGGACGTATTTCAAGGCATTTCTTTTGGAAATGTTCATACTATAGCTTTGCAGAATGCGGTCACATCTCCTTCAGTGGATGCAGCCATAATTGCAATTACTAATGACAACAGAAACCCAGAAGCAGGAAACTTTCCTGAGGGAGAATTCAGTGATGTAGGTAAGAAAACTACCAGCAGGTCAGGAGGTACACGAAAAGACGTAAAATAAACAAAACAATTAATGAAACATTTTAGTCATCTCCCACGTATGTATCCATATCTGTTTGTACATAGATTGTGAAGAAATTTTGAAATAAATCTGATTGTATCCTTATGATTTAATTGTAGAAGAAAAATAACATGGGATGCCAATAGGTAATCACTATTCCTGATTACTACATTTTCTTAAGGAGTGCACCAGTGTCATTGGTCCTGATATGTCCGTAATTTCTCTTTATTTATCAATTAAGGTTAGTGAGAGATGACTAAATGAACACAGCGCGTCTCCTTATGGCGTTTACAGCTACCACCACATGTCTAAATGAATGGGTTCCGTAAATGTTGAGATCTACACATGTTCAAGTAGGAATGCCATGTATAGAGATATTCAGTGTAATATCACCCCAAATAGAACTTTCTCTCAGGCTAAGAATGAAATAGATTGACCAGTATATGTATTATTACTATGGAGTACATTGTCCGGGATATTTATAATATATAATAGTTATTTTTGTCCTATATTACTATTATATATCTTTTCATTTCTATCTTGGTATACGAGGGGACGGACAGAGACTATCAGATTTAAGTAATCAAACTGATAAATACACACGATTCGCATGAACTGCCGTGCTATTGCAACTACATATCTATGTTAAGGTTGTATTTGCCTTCGTATTTGAAATTTGATTGCTTGTGTAATTTGATCATTGGTAGTATCTGATGTAACGTCTATATAGCTCCTGCATGCACGATATACTGAACGAAATCATCAAGTTATTGTTGTATGTCATTGTAGAAACATTTGATGCTAATCATTCTTGTAAAAGGTGAAAGAAATGCAAATAATTTATTTTAAAAGTATTATAAATTGTTGAGCATATGCATTAGTATTTGTTTCAATTCTAGGCTTTCCGATTGATGAGCCTATGATGTACAACAGTGGAAATATTTTGGATCCGATACCATCGTCACAGAGGGGTTCGGCGGTAATAAAGTTCGGAAGCGCCACTGGCATCACACGTGGGTTTCTTGGTTGGAACGGGACATCTGCACGAGTGGCATTTGAGTGGGGCAATTGCTGCTTTCCGGCTATGTTTGGGCAACTGGAGATCGTATCGCCTAGTTTTGCTACTTATGGTGATTCGGGTGCGTTAGCGTTCATGTGTTATGGTGGAAACGTAGACAATTTACATGCAATAGGCATGGTCATCGGCGGAAGCAGTACAGGTTGCTCAACTCTCATAACTCCTATTAGAACAATCTTTCAAGAGCTTGGGTTGTCAGAGAACAGACTCAAAGTATTTCCTCCAAGAATATTGCCAAATTGCGGACAAACTTCTCAGGACATTGCAGATAGTGTAAATAGGCATGGACATGTACTTGATGAGCACAGAGAAGCTTTGAACAGTATGTCTGGGAGAATTACAACCATGGATATTAATATTAACCAAAGAGTTGATATCCTCGAGAATAGGATAAAAGAAGAAATGACGAAAGGTTTCCAGGACATAAAGCAGTTTATGCTGGCAAATCCGAGATGACTTAATTTCAGGACAATGGTGTACAAAAGACCTATACGTGACCCATATATATATATATATATATATATATATATATATATATATATATATATATATATATATATATATATATATATATATATATAACTGTAATTCCGGTACTTAAAAGTAGAACTACAATTTCTCATATTATTCTAACGTTAGTAATTTCATTACTTCTATATTTCATTCAGGATCCATTTTCTTGAGCTTTAAATATTTATATATTGAATATTTAATTCCCATATTCTGGGAAGATTTTCCGCAACTAGAAGTTGTATAAATATAAGGGAGTTGGCCTTGGCGTCGGGATATGCTGCAGTTATACAACTTCGTTTGGGTGGTCATTACTGACGTTTTCTCACCTAACATTGACTCTTTCTTATTAATATGTGCGTGGTCGATCAATCAGTCTACTTTGGCTTCACGTACACTCCTTTACTAATATTAATTTTGTATAATCATTGAAAGAGTCTATTTTCTCTTCACATACCACGCTTTTACTAATATAAGTTATATGCTCTTTGGATGTGAATTCTCTCCGTATACCACACATATTCCATTCAATAAATGTATGAGTGATCATTGAATGCATATATTTCTCTTTAAATATAACACTTTCTTAGAATGAAACTCTCAGTCTGATGAACGGGCGAACATACTTTCCCTCCATATACTACGCCTGTGTTCAAGTAGTTATTTAGAACGCTGTTCAAGGAAAACAACTCTTTTCTGTATTGGAAAAAGCCACGGGACAAGTTGCCTCTCCTGGTCACCTGCAGTCTTTCTATAGTTAATTATTATCAGAGTCAATTTCATGCCGAATATTGTATATTACCCGAATAAATATAATCATCTCAATAGTATCCCCGTTCCAATGTCATTAAAGAAGGATGAACCGAGTATGATTCAAGCGAAACATACAGAACGTTGGTGATTCTTTCACTTACAAATCAGTGACAGGAAACAAGTACAGAAATCGACCGTATAAGAATATATACAAATATCAGGTCTGATGTCAAAGTCCTCATCTCTACCGCCGTGAATTATTCCCAAGAATCTAGATGATTGCTGATTATTGGATTATTGCTGTATATATTAATTTTGAATCTTCAATAAATGTGCGTATTTTGCATACCAAGGTCAGACTGTTATAATTCTGATCAAGTCTATTGCATAAGGTTTTCTTTGACAAATAAAGTGTCAGTACTGACTGGGGTTGTTGTATTATTAGGTGTCAGAAAAATAAAGTCACAACCGTAACATTATCTTTCGTTGGAGTGCTCGAACAGACTCCAATAGTACCTGTTAGATGTTTTCAATACTGTTAACAATACAATTCTTCTCTTGTGAATCTTAAAAAAGAAAAGTGTGGAGCGGTGCTAAAAATATAGTTTTTAATAAAGTCTTTGCTCTGGTCAAATGAATTCTCCGTTGGTATGTGTAAAGTTAATATCATGAGGACTCTGCAAAATGATACCCTCATAGTTTTGTTTAGGGTGCTTAAAATAGACTTTCCACTGCATATTTGCTATAGATGCTCAGATAACCTCTGCAGTGGTATTTTAGGATATTATGTTTACCTTTATTTGGAAGGATTCGTCTTCCCATATTGTGTTTTATCCTTTATTTTCATTATTTATCTTTATAGTTTGAGAACTTAAATTGGCACCATAATATTGTTAAACATGAAACCGTTTGGTTTGGTGATATCCGGCACAGCAATGCAAGTAGGATATTTAGTGCCAAGGCAATTGGTGTAGAGTGCCTTGCACAAGAACACACCACGGTGGCTCGACCAGGTAGGTCCGATTGTACGATTCGAACACACACTCTTACGATCTCTAGTCTGGAACACAATCCACTTTGCCACCGCATCTCCACCTTAACACATACATACATACATACATACATACATACATACATGCATACATACATACGCACATACATACATACATGCATACATGCATGCATGCTTGCATACGTACGTACATACATACATACATACACAGACACACACACACACAGACATTCATACATACATACATACATGCATGCATACATACATACGCACACACATACATACATACATACATGCATGCATGCATGCATACGTACATACATAAATACATACATACACAGACACACACACATACATTCATATATACATACATACATACATACATACATACATACATACATACATATATACATACATACATACATACAGTGCGATTAATTTTCTTCATGAGTTCACATCACAATTTTCTTGATTCTGGTTCATGTGGTGCGAAGTTTTCAATGTTGTTTAAAGGCCTGAGATTCCTGAATAGACCTTTAAAGTAAGATGGCTTTTGTACACCTTTAGTTGAGTCTAGATTAATCCAGTTAATCGTCTCTCCTTTTGGATGAAACAGCCATTAAACTAGGATTTCACTTAATAGCTCACATGCTCGTGGTACGTAACATATAGGGAGATAGAGGAACACTTTTCCAGGCATGTTCACTTGGTTATTGATGATTGATTGTATTTTTACGGCGCATCAGTAAAATCAGACATTTAAAAGCAAAATGATACGATAGTAAGGGTAATATATAAAGCTTCCCGATCAACGGGGAATGTAAATGGTGTATGTTAATGAAGATTTAGATGAAAAGGTATTGAATATAAAGAACGGTATATACATTACATGAAAATGCTCAAAGTGATAGCATAGAAGTTATAGCTTAGAATAAATCTTTACTTTTTTTCAGGAATTAGATAATACAAAAGACGTTTATTGTATCAAAAAGTTCCTTCACGTCTTGCAGTACTGAGATTACGCGCATGTTGGAGGTCGAAACATTATATCACAAAGTGCTTAATATTGAATGGTTCATTGCAAGAAACGCAATCTGGTGAGTCTTCGCCTTTTAGCACGTATGAGTGGGTTATATAAGTATGACCAATTCTAATTCTTTCAATGAATACATCGTCCCTTCGGATGGTTCTGTAGGAAGGAGCCTATTCTCCTACGGTTAGCTTGATTGCATGAAGTTTGTTATTCACTGCATCATTCCATGGTGCCTGTCATTCTGACGTAAAGACTCTTTGATGCTAGGTTTAAAATAAGTATACAGTCTTTTAAAAGCAGATGGTTCTAGGGATAAGGACATTTTAGCAGTGCGATCTGCTTTTTCATTACCTTTAATACTAATATGGCTGGGTAACCAACAATATACTATATTGTGGGAGGTACTCAGCTCAGTATATTTGATGAGAATATTGGTTAGTAATGAGTTTTCCAGTTTTCCATTGTGTAGTGACTGAAGTATTGATAGTGAGTCGGAGATGATGCTGTTTAAAACATGTTTGCTTTCAATATATTGCAGAGCAAGGTCTATTGCTAACATGATAACATGTTCATTTGGAAACCATTGTGAAATTGTATTATTTACTTTGGTAAAGGACGTAATATCTTCGGAATATATTCCGATTCATTGTTTCACTATTGTACCCAACATGTAGCAATTATCTTCACGACATCGCAACGTTTTTTAAAAAATACAGGGAAGAATACCAGTAGTGTCCTTACCTTTTGCATGATTCTTTATATTATTAGCAGTTATATTTTCTTCCCCAACATACTAATCCTGAGATAAGATCAGATTGATTGATTGTTTTACGGAGCCCCAGCACTGCAAGGCCATTTAGCGCCATAGAAAAGGTTATGCAAAGGATTATTTACAGTTGATAAAGGATTATTATCTATAATAAAATCAAACAGTTTAAGGAAAACGACTAGATGGTAATGGACTTCATAAAGCTTCCCGATAAACGGGAAATGTAAATGGTGTGTCAATGAATATTTAGATGAAAAAGTACTTAGTATGAACGACGATATATATATATATATATATATATATATATATATATATATATATATATACATATATATATATATATATATATGTTATATATATTACATAAAAATATTGAAGGTAATAGCATAAGTTATATCATAGAAGAAATATTTACTTCTTTCAGGAATTTTAAAATGCAACAGACGTTTATTGTAACAAAATTTTCCTTCGAGTGTGGAACATTGTAGTGACAATCGCGCGCAGGTTGTAGATCAAAACAATCTATCATGAAGTGCTTAACAGTAAATGGTTCATTGCAATAAATGTACTATGGAGATCTTCGCCTTTTAATATGTAGGAGTGGGTTATATAAGTACGACCAATTCTAAATCTTGCAATGACTAACTCGTCTCAAAGGTTGGAATTGTACTAAGGAGCCTAGTCTCGTAGGGTTGGCTTGGTCGGAGTTTGTTATTTACTGAATCACGTTTTGATACCTGCCACTTGAGACGTAAGGACCGTTTGGTACTAGGTTTAAAATCAATGTATGGAATATTAAAACAGATGTTTCTAGGGATAGGGACATTTTAGCAGCGTGATCGGATTTTTTTATTACCTCAATAACAATATGGCTGGGTAATGAACATTATACCTTATCGCGGGAGGTACACAGCTCTGTATGTTTGATGAGAACATTGGTTAGTAATGGGTTTTCCAGTCTTCTATTGTGTAGTGACTGAGGTATTGATGGTGAATCGGAGAAGATGATGCTGTTTAAAACATGTTTGCTTTCGATACCTTGCAGAGTAAGGTCCATTGTTCTGATTTTGGCTGAAAATGTCGATGTACCATTTGGTAAGCGAGCGTTTGTTGGTCGTTTTCCACTACCGAAGGCTGCAGCAACCTTTTCCTTATCCTTGGAACCATTAGTTCAATATCTTGTGTAGTTATTAAATTCGATGAGGAGTTCGTGATACGAGTTATGGAAGATGGATGGGATAGTCTCAGATTTTTTTCCATCGCGAAGTGTAAAAAGTAGTTTTGGTTGCTTAAGTGGCAAGGGAGGCGTTTCAGAGATGGATATTTTCTGAATTTAAGCCCGGAAGGATTTTGTGTATATGTTATAAAGGAAGCATAGCCATATATATAATCAATAGATATAGTTGTAAATAATCTATTACTTTTGCTGTTTTGTAGATGACTTTCGTCAGTGGATGAAAATATTCTTTATCTTTTATACGTTTCTATGGGCGATGTCATCTACAGGACAAAATCGGAACGTAATGGTGTAGCACTGTTTGTAGATAAACTTAATGCCGCATTAATAATACATGGATATTATTTCTTTGCGCTAAAAGATTATATTATCGACGCTTTGGACAAAACCATTAAATCTACAGGAATTGTTTCTTGAGATGTTGGGAAAATTTCTAATTTATTTCAATACATATAATGCACATGTACTAAATTGCATATTTAAATGGGATGAAACCGAAAAATGAACAGACCTTGACAACAGAGGTGACAAAATTGTTGTTGACTATATGACATCTTCCAATATGTTTAACACAATTTTGAATGTTTCTGTTTTTGTTTTATAAATGACTACGATCATTATCCTATGACGCAGTGGTTCTCAAAGTGGGCGGTACCGCCCTCTTCAGGGCGGAGAGATTACCGAGGGAGGAGTAATGAATAATGCTTGTTACGGGGTAAGGAGGGTGGGGGGAGGGGCGTTGAGAATAACCAAGGGGGCGGTGGCTCGAAAATGTTTAGGAACCATTGCTATAACGTATATCTCTCGAACTGTCTTCCAAGACCACAACCTTATGTCCACCTAGATGTATATTGAATGCAACAACAGACAAGAAACGATGAAATTATTTCAAATATTGGTATATTTTTATCCGCGACCATTTTTCCATGTTCGATTTACGACTTTAATGAAATGTTAATAATGCTGTTGAATTTCTCCATTGCGTTAAAGATTCAACAAAATATTCGTTTAAAACTTGTTATTTTCAGCCCGAATTCCCTAAATAACCTTTCATGTTGGGATGGTAATCTTGAACTTTTGAAAGGTTTCTTATGTGAAGCAGTTTCGAATATAAACGACTATTAAAACTCTTCGACATCATAACCATGCGAAATCCCTCAAACCTTCTTATCATACAAACTAGTTCACATACGGAATTGCTGAGAACTTAGGAAACAAGTAGCGTTTGTATATTAAGATTTACTTCTAGAAGAATAATTTTTTTATATTTTGAGAAATTAATAAATAGTAATAACTTTGAGGGTAAATATATTAGTAGTGAATGGGGGCACGGTAGCGACAATGGGCCTTCCATGTTAAAAAGTTCCGCAGCACTCTGGCGGCAAGGCAAATGTAACATGGGTGGGCCTGTCTAGCAACAAGGGAAATTTAACATAGGGAATGTATAGCAACCATGTATTGGGCCTGTCTAGCGACAAGGGAAATTTAACATAGGGAATGTATAGCAACCATGTATTGGGCCTGTCTAGCGACAAGGGTAATTTAACATAGGGAATGTATAGCAACCATGTATTGGGCCTGTCTAGCGACAAGGGTAATTGAAGAGGGGTGACGACACAGACATAGACATACACATACACATGCATAGATTGATCAAAGAAAAAAACTATGTAACCGACTAAAAACCTTTTAGACAACAGAGAATAGGCATCTTATCGAGGCAGGTGAGGATCCCTGAAAAGGGTATTTTTTATTAACACCATTCAGTTAACATAGGGTGCATAGCACTGATCTTCTTCTCTTCCTCAAACTTTTGACATCTGAACGGTAGATTAAAACTCGCTTCAGACAGCCTTGTCTCTCCACACAGATCCTTCGTTTCCAAACGGCTGTATCAGTGATCTGGGAAACAGCCCATGATGATCTGACATACATGGGATAGTCCGGGTTGAACAGCATCGACGAAGGAGGGTAGACGATTCTACGATAGTCCACATCTTACGACTAGAACAAGTGAATGGAATGAGGTGAACCTCGGTTACTTATAGTGGAAGAGCGGATCGAAACAGATTGAGTTCTTTCACCTATCCTAACGCGCGCTACAAAGTTCAGTCAAAGTGCGGAGTCTGTCTTCCAATCCGAAGAGAGCTGTCTGTGACGTCACATTCCCTATATAGGTGCGCTAGCGTCTGTGCGCAGTGAATCAATGTGACATTGTTAGACCATGACGGAGACTATGAAGACGATGAATTGGGTTGCACCGTGTGTGGAGACGAGGACTGATGGCATAGCAGTGACTACCAAAGCAAACAAAGTTCTACTTCCAGAAGAGAACGACTTTAATTGGGATGTATCGGATTTTCTCTCTTCACAAGAATTTGTTCCGGTACCAGTGCCTTCTCCGCTGTCTCCTTTCGTACCGTTCGTCGAGGATTTTAAACAGAGGCAGAAAGAAGAATTGGAGAAATTTTTGCAACAACAGAAAGAAGCAGAACAAGCCTTTCTCATTCAACAGCAACAGATAGCAGAAGAAGAAGCATGAAGAAATCGAGAGGAAGAAGAAGAAGCATAGAAGAAACAAGGTCTAGAAGAGAAGGAGCCTAGTGAAAGTGAAACGGTAACGGTACCTCTTAGACATTTTGGCAAGGTTAAGAAGTCTGAAAGAAATGTATCAGATAATTTTAATACGACCCAAGAGAAAAAGACTTTCCCGGGCCAAACAGTTCAACCCGTCCACACCCCCACTATGCCCGAGATACCAGCAGTAGCGATTTCTACCAAATCATCGACAGTAACAGATCCAGAAGTAGGCCTTGCTCTTGGCAAAGGGATAAGGCAGTTAAAGTTCATTACCTCCCGTTCCTGGGTTTGTTTTTTTTTTAAAAAGAACAAACACTCAATGGTCGTTGTCAGGGCCACCCACTTCTCTCGAAAGAGACTATCCAATGTTTGCCAAAATCAAATAAAACTTAAATCCCTTTTTTTCCCATAATGCATGTGTGTGAGTGCGTGAGTGTAGGTCCTTATGATTAAAATAAATTGAAACCAAGAGACACTTACGTTTTCCTTTCTGGTATATTCTCTGTTACAAATGACAAATTTCACAACACATCACTTTAAAAAGTTAATTCTTCTTCTTTTCCTTTCAATCCCTCGGTTTTTTGAATTTCTTCACTGTCACGGGTTTTTCTCTTCCTCACTTTTTGCTCGTCTTCTTGTCTTCTCTTTCTGGACTTGACCGGGTTCTTCTTTTTCGGAGGGTACCTCTTTCTCCTGTTTTTAAACCATCTCTTCATCCTGCTCCTATTGTTTCTTAGGGCATTTTGAAGACCAATGTCCTTTCTCCTGACAATGATAACAGGTACCTTGACATTTGTCTCTCCTAATGCCTGCCTTGCTTTGACGTTGTGGACACTCTGTAGCCCAATGTTCTTTCTTCTGACGGATATAGTATGTGTCTCGAATTTCATTTCCAAAGGAGGGTGAGTAGTCCGACGGCTTCTCTGAAGATAAACGTCCTATGACGCCTCGCAGAGCTCTGATCAGAAGTTCGATCTGTGTTGACTCTTCCATCTTTCTGGAAGGACTGAGAGTGAAATGAATACTCTAAGTGAAGACACTGACCCTTGATATAGGGAAGACAATGACCTTACATTGATATAGAGGGGATCATGGTGTTTAAAATTGGGTCATTTGACATTAAGTAATCAAGATGAAACGATCGTACGATTTCGTGAAGAATGAGAAGAAAGTAAGAGGCAGAAACGTGTCCTATCGCCTAGCACAGTAGCTGAAGTCTTGGCTCAAATTCGTGCCAGCGATTTTGAAGATGACATGATTGAACCAGAATCCGGACCCAGAGAGTCTACGCTAAACCTAAATTCACTGCCAGTAACCCCCAAAAGTATTACCACATTCGAGAGACGGACAAGCGCTCCTCTAGAAAATTTAGTACTACGGCCTACACGTACACGGTGAAGTTTAAAGATTTCATGTCCGACGTACCACTGGTGAAAACAGGGGTTCATCACTGATGTGTGGAATTCTTTATTAAGCACACTGAAACAACAATGTCGAGCCAAAGAAGACGATCGCTTGAGACTTTCCATTTATTACGACAGTCTGAAGTCACCGCTTCCATCGAGTTTAGTAGCCCATCAGAATCGACACCTTCCAAAGTCATCGACAAGATTCAATACGTACAGCAATCCAGTGACAAATTTCACATCACCGATGGAAAAGCGACACTGTACATGACCCATGTTTCTCTTCCCAAAGGGACCGGACGCAAGAAGATGTTATTGGTGGACGACCTTCGTAGCTCCAAAACAAGTCTCGTCCGAATTAACAACGCTCAGGACAAGATGTGTTTTGCCCAGGCTAGCGTTCTGGGACGAACGTATGCCAACAAGAACAACACGGCAGACTGGAAAAAAGCCTTGAAAACTATTCAACGATCGGACCGAGCCAAACAACGAGGTGAAGCATAACTCCTGTTACAGCAAGCTGGCCTATCCAAAGACACCGCTTGTGTTATTCCTAAAATGCAAAAATTGCAAGACGTCTTACCTGCACGCTAAACCTTAAAAGTGCACCCTCAAGAAGTGCGCGGACATCTGCAAAAATTTTAAAGACGGAAAATACATTTACGTCAATGATCACAATGAACATTTCGATGCTATTACCAGTATCAAAAGATTCCTGGGATACGGTTATTATTGTCAGAAATGTGACTATGGCTATAACAATGAGCATCACAAGTATTGTGGATCGAAATGCGAGAGATGTTTGGCCTCTAAACCCTGCCTACACGAATTCTTTGCTCATCTTATCAGCGTACATTTGTCAGCCATACGTGTTACCAACAACATCTGAAGACGCAAGGTTCCCAGCAGAAAAGTGCTTGTCAACTCCTGAAATGTTCTTCTACTTGTGGACAAGTCATACGTACCAATAGTGCCCAGGCGAACGTATTTGCAGGAGAGAAACGGTGTCGCATTTGTCACCAGATCGCGGAATTGCAACACGAAAATACCAAACTCAGATTCAAAAATACTAAACCCAACATGAGGAAAAAGATGACCACAAGAAGAAAGGCAATTTCATATTTTTCGATTTCGAATGCATGCAAGAGACCTGCATTTACATTCCTAATTTCTGCATGGCTCATCGAGTGTGCGAGAAGTGCATCCAAGAACCTATCTTTAGTTATTGCCATCACTGTAGCAAAATTCCTGGAGGACGTGAAAAAAATCTTTCGTGGACCTAACACACTTACCGATTTTGCCCAATGGATCTTAGACCCTATCGACGAGACGTGGTGTCAAGAGGACATCGGACTTTACGGAGATTGTCGTAACAATCTCACCGTGATGGCTCACAATTTCTTGGGGTACGATGAACAGTTTCTTCTAAAATACTATACAAAACAAAGCACCGAACGTCCTAAAATGACTTTTAACGGAGCCAAGCTAATTTCCATGCAAGTGGGACAGTGCAGTTTAAAGATTCGATGAGTTACTTGGCCATGCCTTTGAGTCGAATACCTAAAACATTAGGAATGATCAAAGTTTATTTTCCGCATCTTTTCAATACGGAAGCAAATCAACACACCGTTCTACGTGGATGCCTTTTTGAAACTGAAACAAGAGGCCAGTGGTTATCCTTCCTGGTGCCACACGCCTGAAGACCAAAAGAAATTCAAAGAGAAATACTTTGACCAGGAAAGCATCACTTTAGATCACATCGAGAAAAATGAAGGTCGACGATCGTTTGTCAAAGTTATGTTAAATTGCTTGTGGGGAAAAATAGCAAAGCGACCGTGTTTATCCAAGACGGACTATCTGACAGATCCTTACCGCTACTTTCAGATGATACTCGACAAAACCAAATACAGGAAACACGTGGACGTCATTCGCGAAGACTTGATCTTGGTCAATTACCAAGAACAACTGGAGTTTGTACAGGCCGACAAATTTGTAATGTCATCATCGCAGCCTACGTGACAGCCCATGTTCGCTTAAAATTGTACGAAGCTTTAGAACTGTTAGGAGACCGAATGATGTATTTTGATACGGACAGTCACCGTGATATCGAAGGAGACCGTTTAGTAACCTGGACGGACGAGCACCCCGGCGACAAGTTTCTAAGTTTTGCTAGTGGCGGTCCAAAATATTACGGCTACGAATACCGTAAGCAACAAGGAGAGGTGTACACCGAGTGAAGAGTGAAAGGATTGACTCGAAATTGTCGCACCAGTCAAGTGGAGAAATTTGGAGTATTGAAAGAAACCTTGCAGTCTGGAGAAGATCAACATTTTAAAGTGACCGCCTACGAACCTCACAAGATTATACGTTTAAGCACTCACGAAATCGTGAGTCGACCTTTGGAAAAACTGTATCAAATCGTGTACCAGAAGCGAGTGCGGCCTACCATCCACTTCACGTTACCGTACGGACACAATGGTATATAAAAAATGGTTCCAACACGAAAATCATCAACAAGAACGATGACTTAGACACAGCAAGAATCGAGCGAGAGACCCACTGTGAACCTCAAACTCAAACAATACAATATTCCTGTCTTCTTGCCTGACTATTGTGATTGTGCCAGTTGATTGGAACCGTTTAAAAATGGCCTAAGGATAGGGAAGGATTACCTACACCAATGATTTAGCTAGAACAGGATTTGTCTACTTGGGACCTGACATTGGATTGGGATACGAAGTGCAGTGTTTCACTTGTGGTCTGACGTCGTGCATGGATCAATGTATCTATAAATATTCAGCTATTCTGGAACATACTTCATGTTCTCCGCACTATCCTTACATTGCTATGTCCTTTCCACCCATGACACTGCGGTACATTTGTGACGGTACCTTGGAGAAGGTAGTACTGTTGTCCAGGAAGAAGAAAAAGGAAGAGATCCAAAACCAGGCATAAAACAGGAAAGTTTTACAAGCTTGAGACATCATTACGACTAGTATAAAATGGGGAAAACGACAAAGACCAATAGTTCATTATGACTACATTTTCGACGTGAGAGAGATGAATCCTTTCAAACAGACAATTCAAGTTCGGTTATTCTCAAGTGGAGTGCGATGATGTACCTTGCGATTCCAGGGATGCCGTACGCTGCGACCTCAGTAATTCAGCGCAATATCATTGGAAGTTCGCTATGAATACTACTAGTACAACACCTGCCATGGAAATTGATACTGTGCGTTTCAAACCTTTCGGATGCGAAAGCGATGTCACTTGTTATCGCGGACTATTTACTGGATTTTATTCTCAACGTTAAATCATGCGGCTACCACCCGACGGATGTAATCCATGCCTGATCAAACTACATCAGGATTCACCGTACCCTCATCGAAATGAACCTGTGAAAGAAAAAGATTCGTTCTCTGTGCGTTTGTCTGAATACTGCGACTTTAAAAGTCGATTCCAAACCTTCCAAGGAAAGTGGCCTAAATATCTAGGAGAACCTACCATCGAATAATTAGCCCGAGGCGCATTTATCTACTTGGGCGAAGGTGATAAAGGCAAGTGCTTCAGTTGCGGTGTGTCACCTTACGAGTGGGAGCAGAAAGATTCAGCTTACCTAGAACATGCTCGATGGTCTCCGCACTGTCACTACCTACCTTTAGTGGGCCGACCTCAATAATCTCTTCATGGGTACTTTACAAGAGAACATTCGTGGTTTGCCTGTGGAGTTGAGAGAACGCATTTACCGAGAATTCTTCACAATACAAGTAAAACGCAAAGAACAATTGCATCCGTTACGTCACCAATGTTTAAACCACTGGTACATAAATGCTATAAGAGGACTGATTCTGATGAAAACGTTCCACTGGTCAGATATTGATCAGCTACTCAGTGACGAGAAGGATTACTTTGCTACTGATTCTATTTACTACAAGGTAGACTTACTACAACGAATTCCAGAGGGAGAGTTAGAGAATTACCAAAATCGTTTACTCAATCTAAACTTGGTTCAAGAGGAAACGTCTGTACGGTGTGTGATGCGCAAGTTAGTGACTAAACAATTTAGATTCGCCACTGGAGTACGATCAGCTCTATGCAGAAAGTACACTTATTACTTCCGACAAAAAGAGATATAAAATCTTGCTACCATTCCACGAACTTTATCATTAGTGATACAACAGATTCCGTGGTAGGAAGTTAATGACACTATTCAGAATGTGAAGGATTGCCAACACTTTTTTACGAGAACTGTGTCCATTGAATTTGGATCATTTGTCAAACGTTTGGTCGAACGTAACAATCATTTGATCGATCCTCCACCTGAAAGTATCGTGTGGTGTTACAAAGAGTGGCAATCGGCGTACAGTCTCCTGTGTATGTCTTAGTGACTTCTTTTCTGGGATTTCGTTTACCAGCCAATTTCTTGTGAGCTTTTTACGATCTGCACCTACCACAAACAACATGCAACTGTTTCCTTTACATGTGCTTTTTAACTCTGTTAAAAGCATTGCGCTTTCATCTCCAAACTTCTCGACCACTGTTTGAAGAAAAGTTTCTTTGTAAAATTTTAGCCAGTCCGGATGCTTACGAAGATGTGTGTATAGTTGTTGGTTACACTCTCACTGGAAAGATGTACGTGAATGGAGAAGTCTTGGTTTCGAAGCTTGGACGAAGAAGTTGCTCACATTGCCTAAGATTTGTGTCATGCATTCAAATAAAAAAGTGAAATCAACGTGTCCAGTGAAAAAGGTAACCTTTAAACCCGTGTTAGCTACAGTGTCTGAAGAACCCGACACCGAGGAAAATCACTCCATTTAGGACAGGACAACCACTGACATGGACATCTCCGAAAAACCATTCCGGGAGGACCCGTTTGTGACTTTGCCAAGTGTAGAGATTCTAAGAACATTACACAGTGTCCCTTGGACACCACACCTTCATCACAAAAAAAGTTGTACAGTGTCTAGTTCATATTCCACTTTGATCGTTTTCATGTGTATTTTGTCGCTGTACTTATCTGTTTGGCTTTTATATATTTTTGCTTTCGTTTTCATTTTTAACGAGTTTGGACTAAATGGGTCCTGAAAAAGTATAAAACCTCTTGTCTTGTCTGTGATAGTTTCAAAAGTGACATCCCCTTCACTATGGCTACCTCTGCTGCCTCTGCTACCTCTTAATCCACTTTCAAAGTCGTCGACGAAAAGTTAGATCGTGCTAGATGGGAGGCTTGTATTTTCGCCATCCCTTTAACATGTTAATTGCTCGACCAAGCGGTTCAGGCAAAACTGAATTTGTCAAACGTTTGGTCGAACGTAACAATCATTTGATCGATCCTCCACCTGAAAGTATCGTGTGGTGTTACAAAGAGTGGCAATCGGCGTACAGTCTCCTGCGAGAAAGTCAAGGAGATTCAATCGTGTTGTGAAAGGCATTGCTGGCGAAAACGACGGGATTGTGTCTGACCCCAGTCAAATCCATCTGGTCATCTTCGACGACATGTTAGGAGAAGACGAAGAAGAAATTAAATTGTGGTTTAAGCGCAAAGGGCATCATCGTAATGAAAGTGTCATTTACATCACCCAAAATTCGTTTCAACAGAGTAAAACTCATCGCACCATCAGTCTCAACGCTCATTAGGTAGTGTTGTTTAAAAGTACTAGAGATAAATCGCAAGTATAAGTGTTAGCCAAACAGTTAGGAACTCCTTGGCTGACTCATGCGTACAACGATACCATTCAACCCCTCACGCCTTTGTACTCGTGGATTTAAAACCCACTACCCCCGATTATTTGCGATTTCGTACCCATCTGTTTCACAACTGGTGCCACGACGGAGGGCCTGTCGTGTACACGACCAGGTCGACTTAAAAAAAAATCAATAAAAATCTTGGACACTTCTGGTCTGTTTCAAACATCGTCAACATGACGTTCCTTCAGTCTCATCTTCCCTTCAAATTGATTCGTGCCTTGTACGGCATCAGTCGCGAAAAAATTCACATATTCCAGCTCGTGTCTTAGTAGCCAGTCTCTTAGAAGTCTTGAGATGGTTTACGGTGAGAGCACGTCAAATACTTCAAGGTATAATTCACATTCCTCATCAAATCGAACGCTTTTTGGACAGAAACAAATTAGCCTTCCCGCAACTGGCAAATCCCGGCATCGACACACAAACCGAAAAGCAAATAATTTTGAAATCTAGAGGTAGCGGTTCTCTAGGAGGCGGCATCAAACATAACCAGAAGAAAAAGAGCAGTGGTGTCAAGACCAGGTCACAACCCCAGAAAAAGAAAGGCTCAAGAAAAGACTACATAAATCAGCTTCTACCAGCAAGAGAGGCACTACGGCCAGGGCGAGACCTTACATCCTCAAGTCACGACCTGCAGCGGCCGTGACCGCTCACCCAGTAGCCTCAGGTTCTTCCACTTCTCTGTTGCTTGTGATGCCAGTCAAACCCAAACTGACAAGCGTCTTTCCTAATTTCATGAAAAATTGAAATTCGTGTTTCCAGAAACTTCTCATCCAGCGGTGACACCCTCCTCTTTAGCTGCTGCGTCAGCTGCTAACAAAGTCCAAGAGAGATCGGGGATGTTACAGAGTTTACTGGATTTATCCAAGCAAGAACTGTCCCGATTTAGTCCGTTGCGAACCCCTCAACTTCGAGTGATGCTTGCCATAAAAATGATACGACGGACCGACAATCCGTGGCGACGCATTCCACCTCTATAAAAAAAGACCTGGGACAAACGATGGGTATCAGTGTTTTTGTGCTCCTGAACGCAAAACAATGTCACCCTCCAGAAGTACACACCACCACAATCGTCGTTCTCCTATCCACAATGGAAAAGGAAAAAGAGAAAGGACAGTCTCATCGTTTGACCTCACATCCGAAAAACGCTTAGCCAAACATCGACGTCCGCCCCAGAAAAGAAACCATCGTCCAAAGGAAAAGACGAGCAACGAAAGCAGAGGAATATATGACTCAACAGTCAAAGAGTTCGTAAAAAAGGCTGGTCACAGACCCAATCAACTCCTCTAAAAATAGTACTTCAAAAAATAAGATAAAAGGACGTATGATAAATAATCGATGTCAGTGTATTTTTGTGTGCGCTCCGGAACAAAAATGTCACCCACCCACCCAGAAGCCATCCCTCTTCTACCCTCAAAGGAAAGAAAAGGAAAGGACTGTCTCGTGTAGCCAAACATTGTGACGTGTTGTCCTTTCTGTCCAAAGCCCCTCCACCCATGCGAAAACAACTCATTCAAACCGCCTCGAAAGACGTCGTCGATACCGTGTGCGAACGTTGCTTGAATGGCTTGAAAGAACGATACCATTGCCTCAACATCAGGACGAATGCTCTGCCAAGCATCGACTCCTTCTTCGCCAAATGGTCAAAAAGACCATACCCATCCGTCAAAAGAAAAAGATGTTGGTACAACGCAGAGGATTTGTGTACCTGTTGTTACCACCCTTAGTGAATGAAGTATTGGGAACACTGATTACAGGTCTCGTGACGAAATCTGGTTAACAAGGGATAGGTACAAGTTAAAAGAGGATCAAGAAGATAAATGGGGTCTCTAGGGTGAAAAGATCGCAGATATGACCATTGGAATCTGATGAAAGGACAAAAACTGACATTAGTGCCTTACAAACGATAGATGGAATTCCATCGTTGACAAGAACAACGGATCCTGCATTTACCTACCAACCCTCATTTGACCGAGTTGTCCTAGTTACAGCACGATATTCAATCGTTCATCGATCGCAGCGATTTGTCAGAAACGGAAATATCGCAACGGTAAGGTCAAGTGTTGCAACGACTTGAACTCTTTGACCAGAAATCTTTGACAAAACAGCTCGACCGACTCTGAAAGATTTTAAAACCCTGATGAAAAGTCCATCACTACCACCACCAACAGTACCAAGAAAGACACAACGGAACCGATGCCTTAGGAAGAAGAGGTACTAGAAGTCTTTCAAACACCGTCAGCGGTTCCCATCCCTAGTAAGATTCCAGTGTCCTTGTTTATCCCTTCCCCTACACCTCAACAAGAAGAACTCATAGCTTGGGTTAAAAAGATGTTCACTCCTGATTCGACAGAAAAAGAAGGAAAACCGAAGTGAAAAAAAGAAGGCATACAAAAGCCATCCCATTGCCACCACCACAACCACCACTACCCTCGACATCTACTCCCGTGGCACTTCGGACACGTAAACCCGTTTCCAAACAACCACCACACACCGGCCACAGAACCATCAGTGAGGAGTGGCTGACTTATTGATGAAAAAGAGTCCTAATGTAGCATATGTTAGCCATCATTTACTACGATCCAGCCCATCCTGCGGGATATGAAGTTCAGAAATTGTATCGTGCTGCGAAAACCCGACTTAAAAGTGTCTGTTTACATTAAGGGCAACGATGGTTACAAAAACAAGCCACGTACACCTTACACAAACTCATTCGACGAAAAGTTTCCAGAAATCGCACCCGATTGTATGGCATCGATCATCAATGGCAAGCCGATTTAGCCGATGTCTCTCATTTGGTCACCTGCAATCGTTGCCACAAATATTTGTTTTGTGTCATTGACGTCTTTTCCAAATTTGCTTGGTCGTGCCATTTACTTCCAAATCGAGCTCTGAGTTTGTGCGAGCTCTAGCACTGGCGTGGAAACAAAGTGGTTGTCACCCTCTTCGATGGCAAACTGACAAAGGCAACGAACTTCTGAACCAAGCTTTCCAAAATGAATTCAAGAAACGAGACATTTAGTTTTTCCCCACCGAGAATCGAATTAAATCGAAACTGTAGATGCCTCTAGGAAACGACAAGTGTCACTCAATACTCCACGGTACATCTATGTTGAAAATTCCTGCAGGCTATTATTTTAACGCTCAACGGACACGATTGCTTCCAAATTCAATGCGTTTCTTGGCAAAACCTTGGACAAAACCAAACGGAGTGTCTCGATCGAGTAATATAAAGTGGCTAGTCACCTGCGAATTAAATTTTCGGATGCCAAGACGTTGTCCATTACACTCTGTCCTGAATTGTGTGACATTTTGGGTGGAGACCTCAAGATGATCAAGGGTCCACCCATACCACTTATCACAAACAACTTGAATTTTCGAAGTTTATTCGTTACCCTGTAGAACTGAAGCAAGGATTAAATTTGATCTTTGTGGGCTCTGATGTGCTGGAATACAACGTGGTGGGACACACATCCGCACCGTTACTGCGAGTCATTCCTGTCAAAGTGGATTCTGCCACGACCGATGACGAAGAAGGTGGAAACTCGTATCAAGTTCACCGCGAATTTGTACATCAACAATATCTGTCCTTCAGTAAGTATTGTTTCTACAGTGTCAATATTGGTATTAAAGGTGATATGGAACAAAATATTCCATTCTCCAAACGGAAAGTCACAGTGAAACTCAGTTTTCGAAAACGATTCCCTGACGACTCGTAAGTCATGTATCCTGTTTACCGAGAACTAGCTTGACAGCGAGGATATGGTTTAGGAAATATGCTGAAAGCGGCGTTTCCTTCGATGGCTTCCGTTCTGAAACCGATGGTGACACAAGGATTGCACGCCTTGAAAGCTACCGCTTTGACGCAAGGCAAAGAATTTCTCCAAAATGTCATTATCGACAAACAAAACCCCAAAGAATCTTTCTTGAGAAGAATGTCTTGCTTCGAACTGGAAAAGACATTCTGGGCCGACGGGAATCTCCTGTAAATACCCTGGCCGCTGCCCAGTCAGGCATTCCTGCTTCCTTGACTCCACAGCAAGGACAAGGTAGAAAGAGACGACGAAGACACCCCTCCAGAGGATTTCACACAAACAGAGGTATAAAGACCAAAAACGAAGAACCGTCCAAGAATTAGACGTTTTTGATTATTAAACAGAAAAATGATGCACAGTCTTGCGAATGTTCCAAGTCGGAACTGAATCTGTTTGCAATGCCATCCACTATGATGACGATGCAAGAATCCCCATAGGTAGAATTTTATCTCATCTCCTCTGTAAAGGACTCAGCTCCTATCGAATTTGAAATCAAAGGACAACCCAAGGATTACATTGAGCTGAATAGCAGTTACTTGTACCTGAAAGTCAAAGTGATCAAAAGCGCTCCGGGAGCCGAGGATAGAGTAGCTCCCGTTAACAATTTTGTGTATTCCTTGTACAGTGAAGTGGATTTGAATAACAACCTAGTCAGCAGCAGCATGAATACTTATCCTTACCGAACGTACCTCGAAAATTTTTTGACGTACGGAAACGATGCCAAGAATACTGACCTGTATGCTTGCGTATTATGGAAACATGACACAGCTGGCAAGGACAAGTTTAACGACACGGTCGTGGTAGCAGCTGACGATCCTCACAATGTGGGCTTTAACGACCGGCGAAAGAAAATTCAACAAGTACGTCGTTTAGAACTGATGGATCGTTTGCACTTTGGTAAGTGGTTGCAAGAAAAGTATTTGCTGAACGGGGTGGATATCCGCCTGAGACTGAATCGCAGTCGTGCGCTTTCCATTTGATATCCGATGCCAACGAGTACAATACCATCATCCATGAAGCAAGACTATACGTGTGATGCTTGGAAGTGTTACCTAAAGTGGGAAACGACATCAGTCACACTTTGAGCAGAACGCAGGCCAAATATTCGATGGGAAGAGTGGAAGTGAACACCTTTACCATTCCCACTAACAAGCGATCTATGATCGAAGATCATCTGTTCCAAGGAAAGTTACCCAAACGTTTAGTCATTGGTATCGTCAGCAACTAATCCCTCAAAGGAGTCGTTACGACTAATCCTTCCGAGTTTAAGCACTACAATGTCCAAGATCGAAGTCAGTGGCGATGGCAAGACCATGTGTACCAGACCTTTCGAACCTGACGTCGCCCAGAAGAATTACTTGAGATCGTACTTGTCCCTGTACGAAGCCACGGGGCAGTTAGGATCCAACACCAGCCATGGCATGTCGTACGAAGATTATGCAGGAGGCTAATCTTTATGGGCTTTTGATTTCACTCCAGACCAAGGCAGCGACGAGGGACGTTTCCATCCTATAAAATCTGGTCAACTGCGTGTGGAACTTCAGATACTCTACCCGAGACGGTGAACGTCATCTTGTATACCGAATTCGACAACACGATAGAAATCAACAGTTTGGGAGAAGCCATTCCAGAGTATTAGAAGTTATTGAAGACTCTTCTTCCTCTTTGAATTGGTGAGAATCTTTGGAAATGGATTGGAAGGATATTTTGGAAGCAGAACCAAAAGACAAAGACGAAGAGAACATGATAATGACCAGATGGCCAGAACAAGAACAACATTTAGTCTCCTGGTTTTGCCAAACACCAGGCAGAAACAATTACAGAGTTGACCAAGAAAGTTTGCAATGGATGTCAAAACGAGCATCCCAGTCAAATTCAACAAGTTCAATGTCCGATGATGAATCAAAAAGAAAATTGGACGAGTATCTGGATAACGCTTGGGGTCTCATCTCGGAGAAGCAGGGTTGCATCATTGGTATAAAGACTTTTGTGATCATTCCTCCCCTGCATTGACCGCTCTAGAGATCCATCGCATCGAATCTCTCTTGGCACACAGTACGGAGATAGAGCGAAGAGTCGTCTACTTGACAGAGATTTTCAAGCAAAAGTCAGGATTGCATTGATGATTTATCATTACCTACAAAACAAGAAAAACAAAACAAATGGATACCTGGGAACTTTATTACCTTTTAAAAAACAGTTCGGACACCGCTTCTTGGGATCCTGTCGTGTGTGCTAAAGATGAGCTTCCTCATCGCAAACTTCGAGACCATAAAGCTTATGTCATCAACAATGACAACAGTCATCTCCCAGGACCCCACTGGGCAGCCATCTATTTTCCCCACGATGCCTGTGTGGAGTATTTTGATTCGTATAGATTACTGCCTTTCGAAGACGACATCATCGACTTTATGAGAAGAAATGCCCAGACTACACGATTCAGTAATGTGAAATTACAAGGCACAGGTTCCATGGTGTGTGGACAATATTATATGTATTTCCTTCATCAACGCAGTCTTGTCAACCTTGTCAAAATTTGTTATTTGAAAAATGTGTTGATGTTATTTATTTGTTGCTGTTTTGTTGGTTGAATAAAAATGTTATCAACAATTATTGTTTGTGGTGTGTTTTAAATTTTTTTTTATCAAATTATATGCTCTTTCATTCCTCTCTATCCGTCTACATTAGATGAGCTATAGCGTTCTTACCAAAAACCGTAGGGATGTTTTCTATCCCGTCCGCGCTTGAGATATATAACGCGAGGCGGTCTCCAGTTCATTGCTGACTCGTCAACTCGTGAAGATGTCTTCCAAATTAGCTAAATTTACATCGTGTCAAGCAAACCCTGATGCCAAAGCCTGAAGAGACTGGAAATGTTAGGATGCTGAAAGTGGCACATCATACAAGAGGTCCTCAGAGAAGAAAGAAAAAATGAGCAAGAATAGAATGGACAGAGAAGTACATGAATCGGAAACAGCAGAGTGAGCGACAGCAACAAAATCAGCAGAGCCAGACAGAGGCTTTGTGGATTGTAGAGTGGACACTAAGGAGTTACTCTCCTTTCGAAGAAGCAGGTCGTATCCCGTGGGAAAACCTGCAGCCAGACGGGGACGTAATCCCAGGCCTTGACAGATTGCCCAAATTCGTAGCAAACAAAACAGCCCTTTTCAGGGCTACCCCAAAAATCTAGAAAAGACACTACTCTATTGCCAAAGTTGTTTGTATTTGTGTGTTGGTATGTGAGTGGGATTCTAAGTAAAAAGATGGAAGTGTGCCTATCAACACTTCTTTTCCCTGACTTTTAGGATTGTGTGTGTTTGTTTTAGCGTTGTATGTGAGAGTGAAGCTAATCAACCCTCTTCATCACTTCCCATCTTTACCATTTCATGGGAGAACGATTGGAGCCGCAGATGTGTGTGTGGTGCTAGGCCTGGGAGGTGTCATAATTAAGAAGGTGTATATGGAGTTTAAAACAGCCCGTCTCAGGGCTAACCAGATCTCTAGAAAGGAGAGACTGATCAATTTGCCAGTAAAATTAATGTATGTCGCAAGTGTATATGTGTGAGTGTGTGTCTTTCCCTTAGCAAAACCCATTGTCCCTACAATCATGGGTGTTTTTGTGTGAAAGTGGAGTAGTGCAGCTATAAACATCAACTCATTTGCTGATGTGATAGTGTGTGTGTCTTTCCCTTAACAAAACCCTTGTCTCTACTCTGATGAGTGATTGTTTTGTGTGAAAGTAAAGTAGTGTGTCTATAAACACTGACTCATTTGCTGGTGTGATTGTAGGTAATGGTGTGTTTTTGTAAATGAAAACTTTCCTTCTCCACTATCTGTTAGTATGAAGTATTGTTGATTTTGCTGGTATTACTGTATTGGTTTGTATAAAAATGTATTTTAGGTCAGCACTCTAATCTGTGGATTATTTGGTATGTGATATGTGTAGTAAGGGGACGTTTTCCTTCACGTCCGTGCTTGAGGTACATAAATTGTAGCGTTCGTCAGTCACATAACACAATACTAAAGTAAGACCACCACACCTTTTATAAAACATAGCACAATAATAAGGAAGAACACTTCAACATTCGTTCATAGGTTACTAACTAAATCTGTTCCTTCGAACTCATTCCTACCTCTCTTTCCTCCCCTGCCCACTACTTTTCCCCTGCATGGAAGCATGAAGACAATTCCTTAATCAACTACTAACCGCCAGCATGTAAGCCTAGTAGCGTCAGGAAAAAGAAAAAAAAAATATAAAAAAACCCCCGCATGCACTCCCACTTAACAGGGTAGAGACAAGTAGGCAGGGCAGAGGCGATACGGAGTGAAAGACGGAGGAACGGAGAACAGAAGATTCCCGGATAAGCATAATGTAACCCGTCGAGGAACAATTTCACCTCGTAAGAAGGTGTTATTGTAGGCACGAGGCAAAAGCTAGAAGATGGAGCAAACCAGAGGAGGAAGAAAGGAGAAAAATAGAGGAGGAAGAAAGGTGAGCACGGAATACAGGAAAGGTACCATAGACAATGAAAGTCGACGACCAAAGCAAAACCAAATGAAAACACCAAAACATCAACGGCAACAAAAAGCATCGACCTTCAAATAAAAGAAAGAAAACACTTTCCTTCCCACTCACCTTTCTAACGGGCCAAAAACAGGTGATAGGGAAAACATACTAGCGAACACCTGGGTGGAATCCTTTGCTCAACAAGCCCGTGTTATTCAAAGATTATCCACTACAAACCCGACCCCCTCTCCAGACAAGCTAGCGCCCCATTCTTCTTTACTTGTCGGACAAGCGAAAGGTTTCCGGGCAAGCGAAAAGTAGCTGACTCGAGAGACAATTTCACCTCGTAAGAAGGTATTATTGTCTGACAAACTTGAGCAACTACTAGCGAGCCTAATTCTCTTCCTTTTCCCGGACAAGCGAAGGTCTTTTTTTCCGGACAAGGACCCAAAACAGGTTCGGGAAAACAAACTAGCAAACACCTGGGTGGAATCCTTCAAACAACAAGCCTGAGTTGTCAGAAGATTTTCCACTATAAAGTCCTCTTCCTTTTTTCCGGACAATCGAAGGCATTTTTTTCGGACAAGCGAAGGCCTAATTAGGACCCAAAACAGGTGCAAGGGAAAACAAACTTGCAAACACTTGGGTGCAATCTCTCAAACAAGAAGCCTGTTTTTTCACAAGATTTTCCACTACAAAGTCCTCTTCCTTTTTCCAGACAAGCGAAGGCCAACATTTTTTTTTTCGAACAAGCGAAGGCCAAATACGGACCCAAAACAGGTGCTAGGGAAAACAAACTAGCAAACACCTGCGTGGAATCCTTCATACAGCAAGCCTGTGTTGTCAAAAGATTTTCCACTACAACGTCCTCTTTCTTTTTTCGGACAAGCGAAGGGCTTTTTTATCTATTACATGAGGTACTTCCTTTGGATATTGAAGACCTCTTTCGATAAAAGCTCTATCCACACAAAATCAAATAAGATCCTTTGGCTCCACCGTCAAAATTAACACCTATCCTTAGCGAGGCGTGACACTAACAAACATGGGAAGGCTTACACCCAGCTGATTGGTCCTATTTAGACTGGACATGTACACTCTGTACACAAAATCCCAACTATTATAGCTAAGAGTAATGAAATTCTACAACTCATACATTAGGACAATTGTACAGGTGACTTACACACTACTGGCGTTAGGGTTGTCCCTATTACAACTGGACTAAATTTGACCAATCAAGTGCGGCCTGGTGTTTCAATGCGTAAATCATTGGGCCGTCCCTGGGTGCCCTTTGCCCCTCCTCGGTGTGCGGGGCGGTTGGTTGTGGGTGTGTGGTGGTGCCCTGTGTGTTGTCTCGTGGCGCCCTCCTTGGTCCCTCTCCTCCTTTTCCTCGGCCAGACATATAAATAAGAAGTGCGACCATAGCACATAAACGAGAGATTGTAATGGTACCATTCCTACAATCCCGACCAATTACAAATCTCGACTCTCGAAAATTAACCAGTCGCGAAAGCTCTTAGATATCATAGGCGACTTAAATCCTTTATTCACTCAATCGCACACTTCATCTTTGAATTTTCAAACGATGGCAATGACCTACGTCGACTAAATGCAGAAGTTACAAGAGGTAGTGGATACCTTAGGGATAGTTGAAGAAATGCTTGTAATGTTGGAGTATGTTTCATATAGCCCCCACAGATCGAAAATGAAAATTAATCATTTAAGGAGAGAATGAAATATTAAGGGACCTTATAAAAGCGAAAAAGAAGAAAGGAGGATCTGGAGGAAAAAGAACAAATGAGATGGAACGTATTCTTCAACTTTACTGTATGTGATTATCTGTTGGAATCTTCCAATGAAACCAATACAGTCCCAAAGTCCGCATAGATAATATACGGCATTTTCATTCTTCATTGTTACGCAGACGTTAGAATACCAGATTCTGGCATAATCGTAAGCTGCAATGTTTCTCTGATTCCAATACAGTAAAGTTCACGATTTTCAGGCAACTGTTTTGAGCTAAATATATGCATAAATATTAATTAGAATAGTAACACTACGAAGTCTACACTCATGTTCAAAGACTGCGTCTGCGGTACATTCCACATCCATGTCGAAAGATTGTGGCCATGCAAATCATTTATGCATTTGTCTCGTTGTCGGTAGGTGTACTGTATTAGTGTTATAATAGCGGTTTTCTGTTGGTTAGGGATCGAGGGCACAGCCTTTTGGGGCGCCTGTAGGTACCTTTCACTGACTATAATCAGCTGTTGTGCGTGATATGAGGACAATGTCAAGTGAGGTAGAGAGCTCTATACATACCATAAATCACGGAAATTTCGGTTATTTGATGAAGTTAAACCTTAAATTAGACCATGAAATCATCCATTTAGAGAAAAGGTTGCAAAGTTTGAAATTATCTACCATTCTTTTGCTCTAGAAGGATATTGTGTCTCATATTTGTCATCAAAAGGATGAGACACTAATATTCAACATGTTTTCACAAAGTAAACTATAATTACTATCAGTCACTATCAGTGTTTTATGTGTTTTGTTTTTTTAACCTGTAATAGTTTTGTCCTTTTGAATGTAAATTTGAGGTACATATCATGCTCAAATTATTTTGCTCTTTTGTTTTGCTGGCTTTAACCACACTTTTAACAACATATTGACAATATAATGTCGACGAGACGGAAGTCAATTTCTTTACTTTTTTTCTCACTTGTCGTTTGGAATTTAGAGATATTATGACGCAGGTTCACGCCTTTAGAGAAAACAGTTTTTAAGGAACTCAGATGAATTTAGCGGGCAAAAAGTTTGTTTCAGTTTAAATACATTTAATGATTGTGGTTAAAAAACAAATAGAATTGAATTTATACATTGAATTTCATCACACTTCAGGCTGCAGTAAAGGATGTGTCCCGGATACAAGATATTTGTTCGCTAATACAAAACATGTCAAGTATTAATCATCACAATCATCGCATGTGTCATTCAGCAAGTCACATCAAAACAGCATAAACTGGTTGTAAGTACATTTCAAGTTGATGTTTGCACCTTGCATGAATGACGCATATTCATAAGATAATACGTAGGGATTTCCATGGGAAAACACGTAGGGTTTCCTAAAAGTTTATAAATAGAAGTTTTGAGTTATATCTGGTGCTATGAATAAATTCAGCGGTGCTTTCCACTTCCTTGTGGTAGCAACAATCCCTGAGGATTTTTTATGCCTGTTGGTGCAGCCAACAATTGAGCGTGTTCATGTGATAATGCAAAGATTCCAAGCTGGCTTCGAGCTGGTATTGATACATCAGTGTGGTCCCTACGGTTTAGTTATATTTGACCCTTATAATCGTATTGCTTTGTCGCAGCATTATCATCATCGATTGGTTCTTGCTTTAGTTGAATTCGGTTTCTGTTTATGATAAGGTTTCCGCTCAATTCACGGCCAGACATTTTAACTTTCGGCTTTGACCGACAGCGCCTCGCAGCCTGAGAATAATATCTTCAATGTCCACGTTTGATGTTTTAAGTTTGCCTGTTCGATCTTCAAAAATCACAAGCTGCCCCTGGTCAACGCCAGTGACAACCCGGCTGATAAACGGAGCTAAATCCGCTTTGATGGCATAAATGGTCTGATCAACATCAGTTCTGCGTCGTCGGGCGGTTGAGCATCAGTAAATTTCAGTAGGTGTGAAAGCGTGGCCCAATAAAAGTACCTTGACATGGAGCAAATTTTGTATATTTTGAAAACATAAAATGGTGAATGGTAGGAATATAATTGATATAGCTGGTATTGATATTAACAGTGTTTATTCTTTAATTATTATAGTTTCTTCCTGTTTGTGATTTTATTAATATGAATTGACTCCAACGATATCATCGTTACGCACTACACAGAAGGGTTGCAGAAATTTCTTTTCTTTTCTTGATCTTAATTTCGGCCATTTCTTTTGGAAGTCGTTTAGAAATTTAGTCATGTCATAACACATAATTCACAACTGTAAGATAATCTTTACGAAATCAGATGAAACTTGGGGGTTGCTTTTCAGTTTATTTTGATTACAATTAAAGACTCCACAATCTATGGATGAGAAGCAAATATGGTTGAATTTAATTATTGTCAGTATTGACAAATACAATTCTACTATTCAATTCGTAATGAATTATTTGATCTTTTGTTTTGTTTCTGACAAGATGTTCCTTCAACATTTGTATTCAGTTTTTTTTAATTAATGTTTATTATGTCGTTGTCCACTATCATTTATCATAACTGCATATGTCTCTCTACAGGTCAGTCGAAAATAATATCGAGGAGGACTCGAAGCAAATTGACAAACTTTTGTTGTCTGCAAAACAAGGCAAGTGGGATGATGTCTGGTGCATAATCGGCACTCCAGAAAATCCTAAAAAGCATACCTGATAAATTGCATACCGGATAATTGTCGATGGGGAATACTGCACCAAGCTGTCTACTGGAATAATCCGAATATTCTACGGAAACTACTCAGGTTTTTAGCTTGTGATTCTGGCTTGAAGGCGAAAGAGTGTACTTCGGAAGTGGGTCCTACAAGTGGCATGACTGCGCGAGAAATAGCACATGCATATGGTCATAGTGCGATGGAAACAGTACTCTCTCAGCATACCTGTAATTTTGGTGAAGATGTCTATGAACTTGGTACATACCAGCCTTTGCACGTGGATTTTTTAAAGAGGCAACAGGGTCTGATTCTCATTACTCTTGTCTCGTACAAGAAAACGTTTTATCCAAGAAAATAGATCCCGAGCAATCAAATCCGTCAATACTACAAAACATTTCAATGATCTTAATGCTTCAGAGGATAGATGGAAAGACATGCGCGACAAAGTTTCGGATTCTCTATTCGTCGTTAACCAAACTTCGGCTAGAAAAATCAAAACAGCCACTTCTCGACAAGGCTTCTTCGCGGAAATCATCAACGTTTATACCGAGGAATCAACGTTACTTTATGATGATGTACCAGATGCTTCTACTTTTCTGGACAGGGCTAAAGCACGAAAATGCCACCACCTATCGACAAATGTTACTAACTGGAGAAGATTTAGAAAAATACCAAGTGGGAGTCAAATTTACGTGGAGTTACTTTATTTCGTCCTATGTAGAGGTTAATAAAGCTGTGGCCTTCCCAACGTGTGGCACAGATGGAGAATATTTCATTATCTTCGCCATTGAGAATGCAAAGTTTTCCGAGTGGCAACCACGGAATGTAGTAAAGTTTGCACAGTATCAAGAAAATGAAAGAGTGTATCCAGCCGTTGCTAAATTTGAGGTTACGCGCAGGCGGAAGGACGATTTGGGGACGCATGTAGCAATAAACCTCATCAGTTAATATTTTGTTAGGTGACCTGGACAAGAGCGAACCTATTGATGAATGCGCCTGTGCAGAATTGTTCACAGAAAAAGGCCATGCTTTCTTGAACTATTGTGGTACAATCGATGTGTCCATGATGGATGAATAAAACGGTATTTTGCTTTGCTTTAAATCGACTTAGTTTTATACACTCATCCAAACTTAAGACTTTAACAACACACGTTTCTTGAGCAGGAAAGAAGACTGTTTGGTTTTATTTCAGTCGTAACTTACAAAATGGTCTAGCCGTTATAAAAGCCCTTGTTTAATGTTTACAATGGACAAGATAATCATGTCGGAAAAACATGTTCTCTCGCTTCTTTTTTTTTTTTTATTGCAAAACAGTATTTTCCAGGTCATTAACCATACCACCTAACTCCCTCGACAAAAATGGATTTCCCTGCCACTACGCTATTGGACCCTCAAAACTAAAATTACAAAAGTATAAAATAGAACAATCCAGCTCTTGGAGATACATCATCAGACAGCTGCGCGGGCTGCAAAGGAGTTAATAGTAATGATAAGTAATAAATAAATGCAAATGAAATTATTTCTCAAAGATAAAGTATTAAGTCTGACTAACTTACCGCAGTTAAACAAACTCTAGTTTATAAAATTTAATTCTAAAGTTTTATTATTAACACAAACAATTATAACTTCACCTTAGGAATTTTATGATTTAGATCATTTATGAAAAGTTTCGACTAACAGCAATCAGTGACAAAATATAATTTACTTGATCTCAGTTTTGAACGAACCAATAGCTTTGTTACGACGGCCCATTGTAATAATCTATTTGTGATTAAATAGTATCTAACCACACAGAGTTATTTTGACATCAAATCCTGTGTAGTTATACAACCATTATTAAATTATGTTGAATCACACTTGAGTTACATTGAGTTAGTTCCTCTGACATTGTAATTCGTAATTTAAATATGAAAAAGACTTGAAAATAAAATGAAATCAGAAGAATTGTGTTTATGACACGTTTACCAAAGTCTTTAAAGAACAGTTGCTAAAACAAATATCGATAAAATATGCTGGATTGAATGCATGTCCAACAATGTAATCTGCCTACACATTTGCACAGGCAAGTTATCAAAGATTTCCGCACAAGCAGACAGTGTTGGCATGCAATATTTGTAAACAGTACAACAATGAATAGAAATATATTGTTTACAGTAACAAGGTTTTCTCAAATGCGATTGTGTTAAGAGATTGAAGACACAATATGGAGACGACACTTTTAGAGACTGCCTTCTTGAACAAAAACGAAAAATATATAGTTCAGTGAAAGTTAAGGAATTATCTGTGAAAAAATATAAAATCTTTTCCTCTTACACAGAAAAAGGATCATTAGTGGAAAGACTTAATGAAACTTTGACATCCAGACCGTGGTAGTGTTGCCTCCAATGAAAAAAGAAGGATATAACTTCTGTTTATGCAATGAAAGGGATAAAATAAACCTAAAGTTTGAATCAACTTATTTGGTAATATGGCAACAAATGCATATGAGACTCATAAATATAGCTTACGTAAGAATGTTATTTTCTCAAAATTTAAATATATTTTTCGAATAACCATCTTCATTATTTAGCAAAGTGGTAAAAAGAAATAAAAATATCGAACAGATGTAACGTCGGAACACGCGTTTCTAAACGTCCGAGCAGTAACTTAACTTGATGAAGTCAGACTAGTATCATACCTGAGAAACAAATAAAGCAATTAGAAAAGAATTCTATGCATTCGTAAAGAAACAGTGGAAAAGAGATCAATGTATACTCTCATGAAAACATTTATAGTAAATTTATTTCGAAAAGTAGTACAATAATAAATGATTTCAATTCCTTGTATAAACTACTAAAATCTGGAAAAAAGAAAATTAGAATCACTTTTAATTAGATTTCCCTTCAGAATAAAAACAAAATTATCACCAGAATACTTTTACTTTTAATAGGCCTTAAAAGTTGTTAGGTATATCCAATTAAATTGTTTGTTAGTTTTAATTTTTTAAAACTATTTTTATTTTTATTTCATTACATGTTATTGTAATGATAACTTTATTCACTGGAATTGACATTTTTCCAGAAAAATCAGTTCAGTTCGTTTTGACTTGATAAACATTCGGTAGTAGAAACATTGTATCAATCGGTGACCTAGATTCAGAGCTAGTTTCGAGATTGTTGAAAACAAACTTTTTTCCCCAATCTTATGGTAAGATTTGTTCAGTAGAATGAGAGTCGTCCGTGGCGTACGTGATAATCGACTTGTAGATTTTTACGCCGCTCTAAATAAGTGATCACATGACCCCATCACAAGGGTCTGAATTGCGTTGCAGTTGGGGTTAAGACTTAGTTTCACAAATATTTTCAGTCAGTCGTAATTTATGCCTTTGGAGCTTAAAGGTATTTTTGTTGTTGCCAGTTTGATTTGAGGTTTTCTATTTTTCGGAATTAATAATTTATTTTCCCTGGAAAATACTAGTGCTCATTCGAATTCTTGGACAAAGACAGTTATTGGAAATTATTTGGAAATCTTAAGCCGGATTATTATTCTTGGTGATTCAACAAGGAACTGTTGACGCGTCAACACAAAACAGATTATAGAAGACGTCATCGCCTTCCATCTTGGAACTTCATCGGGAGTCGAACTGTGATTCACTTAGGACTTTTTATTGATAGGACTTATATTTATTAATTCTAGGATTAATTTTAGATTAGATTCATACATTGTATGTCCTTTTTCATATTTTTACTTTGTTTTTCTAGGGAAATAAACTATTTGTTTTGACTTGATAAACAGAAGTGGTAAAAATTGAAATTAAACTTTGTAATAATAGAATCCAATGCTCCCTTGGCCATTTCAAATTTTCCTGCCGAATTACAAGGAATTAAAATTAAACTTTACAAAGCTTGTTGGCCTCACTCTTTTCTTTGTTACTTCTGTACAAGCCTAGACGTAACAAAGAAAATTGGGGCCTCGTCCTTGGAATATATGCATTTTGGCTAAAATATTTCAGAAAATTGTTTTGTTTTTTTTTTTAAATTTAAATTTCCCTAGTTTTCAGAATTTTTTAAATCCCAAGTATTATTTCACATTTTTTTTAAATCTTTAGTGAAATCAACAGGCTTTTTCACAATATCATCAAAAGTAGCGCATTGTTATGAATTTTACTCACGAGTGGTTGGACATTTTGAAAATGGATGTACAGCTAAAACAATTGGAAGAAAAGATAAGACAGGTTCAGTTTCAGATAGAAAAGATACAAAAAGAAAAAAGAAAGGGAAGTAAGACAAACGCAGTTTCAGAAAAAGATGAAAGACAAATGCAATTTGAGAAAGAAAAAGCAAATAGGCTAATTCAAATGAGAAGATAAAAGGATGAAAGGGAATTTCAAATTAAGTTAAAAGAATTAGAGCTGGCAAAAGGAAAACAGTCCTCTACTTTTGATGTTTTAAGAAATATCAAGCTAGTAAAGCTCCTTTTCTGAAAAAAGAAGCAAACATATTTTCCTCGTTTTGAAAAAAATTGCGGAAAATTTGAAATGGCCAAGGGAGCATTGGACTCTACTATTACAATGTTTACTTACTGGTAGAGCTAGTGATATTCATTTTTCACTGTCACTAGAGCAGAGTGCTGACTATGATGTGGTTAAGGACTGCATCTTAAAGGGTTATGAGTTAGTCCCTGAGGCTTATCGGCAAAAATTCAGGAATTCGAGAAAATCAACTGACCAGACCTATGTCGAATTTGCATGGGAAAAAGCACACGAATTTGATAGGTGGTGCTCTTTTAGAAAGTTTAATAAAGATTACGAAAATCTCAGACAACTCATATTAGTTGAAGAGTTCAAGAACTGTGTCCATAGTGACATTAGGAATTATCTTGATGAGCGTAAGATCGAAACTTTGGAAAATGCTGCTCGTGCTGCCGACGAGTATTTTTTAACTCATAAAGTTTCTTTTGTAGGCACGTCTTCCACTCAGCAGTCTTCTGGTAAGAAGGTATTTCAGTCTAATATGAGTCCTTCTTAATTTCAATCTGGCACAACTTTTAAAAATCATGATTCTGATAAGCTTGATTCAAAATCTTTGTCTTTTCCTACGTAGGTAGAATGATTAATACAATAAAATACTTGTCTAAATACACGTAACAAGGATAATAAATGTTGCTAATGCAATAGAATCAACGACAAACCCATCAGTGGATCACACACAGAGGTCCCTGAAAGAAAACCTCAGAATTTACAAACACTGATTTAAACATGCAGAAAAAATATGCAAGAAGATGGTTTTAAAAACGAATCTAGATATGTCTTAATGTATACAAAACCGTAAACAAACTTATAATAATAGCATGAGTAAATATATAACATGCTAATCGTATTTGACAGAGAATTTTGTCATTATTGTGGAAAAAGAGGATTCTTTCAGATTGGCGCCATTTCAAACAAAAAAAATTTAAAAAATGTACGAAGAGTCTAAATCATGTTTATTTTAAATTTAAACCACAATATCACAGCAGATTATGTAATAACAGAGTTAAAGGAATAAACATACAGGTTAAGAAAGGGTTTGTGGTTAAATTTAAAAGTACCACTATCTCCTAAAAGTCAATTTCTACATTGTTGTATTTTGCGAATTTGAAAGTATGAGGGAGCCAATATTCAACTGTAAAAAGATCCTGAATACATTCTTTACCATAAACACAGTAAAGCGTATTTTATCAGAAGCTTGCCTTAGATTTTATCAATTAAAAAAACTATGAGCCTACTGTTTATAGAAGAACAAAGAGGATTAATAAATATTTTGAGTATTTGCAAATAATTGAAGTATTTGTTGGAGGAGAAGGTAAGCCTTAAAACATTGCTAAAGTATGAATAATGTCATATTTGTTTAAAGGATATATAAAAAGTTAAGGAGACATTTTTCACCATCAGTCATAATGTAAGAAATTATTATCACTTAACAGGAAACTATAGATGTCCTGTCCATAGCGAGTCTGATTAGCATTACAAATCTCCAATTATATATAATTGGTTATTAGTAATTGATCTGGTAATAATTCTCATACCGATTATCACGAGTTAAACAAATAAAAGATCGAATTCAAGACGTAACGATGAGAAATACATTTTCTTTCTAACTTAAGACAGACTAAAACGAGGACGACAAAGATGATGTCACAAAGAAGATAAATATATTTATATACAATTTGTGGTTTATGGATCAATCGCTAGAACAGTTTGCAAAAATTAAACATCGATAAATTCACAGAAAAAGTTTATTTATATGGAATTCATTTTTGTTTAGAAATATATAACTCCATACGTGTATACGGTCGACCTTGAAAGCTTTAAGAATAGTGAAATACAAGTAACACATTTTATTCATGATTCAGAGTATACATTTCATGAAGCATCTCAAATTGATATTTTATTCTAATGGCGACTTGTTATGTGATTTTATGTGACATTTCTGAAGAAACTGGAAATGTCTGCATGAATAACTAGATCCACTACATTATTCAGGTACACCTGGACATCTTCCTAGTGCTATTTTGAAAATAAGTAAAGTAAAATTGGAATTATTAACTTGCTATGATTTGTTTCCGATTACTGATACAGCAATCAAGGGAGGAATCAGAATGATACCAACGAGATACGGTAAAATTAATCGTGAGTACTATATCGAAGGTGAAGCTAACTCCAGAAAAGGTAAAGTGAACAGATTATGGAGAATACGATAGGTGAAAGTTAAAGACAAGCGAAACACTTTGTATGATTAGGCCATGTGTAAATTCGTTCCTATAAAAATGTAGATGGAACACAAATTAAAGTCATCGAGAACAAAGAAATGAACAAAGTTTTAGTGTCATTTATAAGATCACAATGATTTAACAAAAGTTTGTTAACGCGGGATTCTAACATATGTCTGTTAAAAAGAGATCATTCTTTCTTTAGCCTGTCTACGACCATAATTCTGTCAAGACCTTGGATCCTGAGATAACAATGCTGTTTACAGTTATAAATATAGTTTTATATTTGGCAGCAAAAGGAATAAAACGAGAAAGGACAATAATGGCTCAATGATAATAACCTTCTTCGCAAAGTACAATTTGGCAACCATGGGCATTATTATAAACACTCGGTTTTTGTTTCGTTATCTGTGTCTTTTCAATCATGTGCCGTTTCAATTGCAGGGCGTGTCATTGTGATTACAGGACTCTGATCATTTTCGATATTTTTTCCACATAATTCTCTCTCACTGTTTCTTCAATGCATTGCTTTTAACTGAGCAGGGATTGTTGCTTTAAAGGTGATAACGAAGATTAACAGAAGGAACTGATCGTACGGTTATTCATACTTTGGAATCTTTTAACAACCTTAAAACATCATTGGTATGCGCCAGGTAGAGAAACGTGGAAAACACTCTTCCTTACCGGACTCCGTGCCAGATTGGTTTAGGCTCAGATTTAGTGTCTTTTATTGTTACAGTATAGATTTTAGAGTATGATTTCTTATTTACAATGAACAGTTTGCCAGGAATTCCCAATAGTGCAAGCTTTATGGAAAGTCCGTCGCACCATACGGTGTCAACTGCTTTTCATATTTCCAAAATGTGACACAGAGGTTTGATTCTAATTCCAGTTTAGAGAAGTTGGATTCATGTTAGTTAACCGATGCAGTTTTGCAACTGAATCCCTTTTGGAAGCCTTGCTTTTGAGTTTCGAAACAGTTTTCATTTTCGTTTTGTCCATCGGTTAAATCTCTTATATACAGTTTCCAAATAATTGTGCAAAACAGGTAGCAAATATATATCTGTGTAGCTGTCAGAGTAAATTGTATGCCTTCCTTCGCTTTTGTAGCTTGGTACAATTAGGCCCCTTTTCAGTCACATGACACACAACATATTTATTTATGTAGTAATTTGTAGATTTCTAATAATTTCTATGAGTTTCTATGTACAGCATCTACCTCCAGCGCTTCACGTAACTTAAAACGATCGATGCTGCTATTTCAGCACAGGTAACATTTTCCTTAAAAACATGATTTTTAAGATCGGTTCCTTTATTCGCTGATGAGCTAGAGAATGAACTATTCTCTGCGATGCTGAAGTGTTTAAAATGTTTGTCAGATTGGTAATATATCTCTGTGGATTGCATGCTGTTTCTGAGTTAAATTTCAATTTGAACAGCTGGAGACTTTCTACCTCTATTACTTTGCTTATTGTACACTTCCCACAAAAGTCTAATATCTAACTCTGCTGTTTCTTCATCTAAATCATTAACCACACCTTGCTTCGTATATGTTAACAGTTTGCTCTTGAATTGTCTTAAATTATATCTTGACATACTTGTATGGTTTGTAGCAGAGATATATCAAGCCCACGTGCCTCTCATTTTTATTCCATATCCTTCTAAACCATCCAGCACGTTCAAGATTGACATCAGGTTGATTACTTATTCCTTAGTCCAGATTAAATAAGGAACAAGTATCCCGTTACTGGTTCAATAAGGAATAATGTTGTTATATTCTATCAATAAGTTTGTACTAACTAACACCTCTTAGACAGAATCTAATTAGGTATCTGCTCCAGCAGCAGGAAATGTTTATAAAATATTCTTCGAGTCTATTTCAAAGTATAGGGAGCTCAATATATGGTTGACATAACAAGCTAATACTTCAGTCCATATGCGGACCGTACAGTTCACCCCAAAATTACTATGAGATAGCCATGTTTGGTTCCAATCGTGGATTAACAGTTTATCCAGGTACTTGTTTTGTTATGGTTTCTATGTTTTTAGCCCCCTACTTCTCGAAATTGGCCTGATGAATTCTCTTTAAACTTTTCCTACTGTTGGAGTAGATCCCAAACTAGAAACTATCAAAGAGTGGTTGACAGCAAAATCCTCTAATTGGAGATTCAATTGGTGCAGATTCTTGATATAACTGTTTCACTATGCACCTATTTTGACCCATCAATTGCGCAAATGTCAAACATTTGTACGGTCACGGATATACAAGCTTACTATAACAGTGTCTCAGCGCAAATCAACCAGACATGCATCTTGATCAGAGAAAGATAACATCAGTCGCGTCATTTTATTGCTGCAAATAAACCGGGTTGGTTGGCACGATCGAAATCAAGTTCTCTGGAACACATCAGTGGACAATCAGTATAATAGGTATCCTTGCACGGCTTGACGTTCGTGTGACGATTTAGCACTGCCACGTGTAGCAAAATGATCGTCGAAGTAGTGCCAACAATAACACGGTTCGCGCTAAGTTTAAAAGAGTTCAAGAAATTATGGTAGTATTGAGCTCCATTATTCCACCACAGCATATAGCCGGCAGTAGGATATAGGGGTTAAAAATGTTTTTTATCGATGAAATGCGCGTCCATGATGTCGAATGATTTACCATCACAATTTGTATGTGTATCTTCGCGCCATCTCAGTCGCACCAATGTCTACTTGATGAATGTAAGTAATTAAACTGGGTCTGCCTTGGATTAATCACTGTAGTAAACGTCATCGATCTGCGTCCATGACACCATCGCTCAGTAACCAATGACAACTCCAAGTGGCTTCATTGATAACCTTTACGAAAGTGTTACCCCCAGGCAGTGAACCATTGAATGCTTCCAACCGGTCCACCATTAGCAGTACTTGATCTGGGCAATGTGTCGTCGACACTGCCATGGCACTAGCGCTTTTGTTTACTTTGCGGTTCAGTTTGTTCTGTCGGGTTTTGTTGCACCGGAGTTCACTGTTGTGTTGGGATTGGGTTGTACGTATTCAATGTTGTATTGCTCGCGAGTATGCCGTGAGACCTCTATGGCATCTTCAGCTTCCTGTTCGGCGTTCTTGCGGCCACGACGGCTTCTCTGACTTGTTCCGCTAAACACTCCAAGGTGGCTCTGATTGATTCAGCGTCGGCGGGCAGTCTTTTGTAGTGTTTGTTGGGTTGCACAGGCTGCTGTTGAGATTTTATTCCTGTGTTTGATCAGATTGATCAAATATTCTTCAAATTCAGCTTTAAGATCTACATATGTGGATTGACGTGGCTGTAATTGTTTCTTAATAGTCTCGTGTCTGGGCAGATATGTTTGTATGTCTTTGCTGTTCTAATTGCTCGGGCTGGCTTATGAGTGTTGGTGAGAGATATATTACCAAGCGCGTTTACAAAACGAAGTTTTGCAAGCGCAGTTACGGTCGCTCACAGATCAGCCAAACTTATGGTGAAAAATTCGTGAGAAGTTGCCTGTGCCTGTGAGAAATGTGTTTGAAACGATTATGAGCCATGTCACCAGAGCACCACGTGGCACAGATGTTTCATAATCCGTATGCTTCTGTCCGCTGCACACCGTTAAGACTTTGGAGTTGAAGCGCGTCACTTTCGGGATCTGTAAATATTACTAAGCTATACAGATGACATTGGTGATTTCATATCTCTAGCGAGAAAATGTCTGTGCAGAAATTGCCTGATTGTCCAGCATCACGCTCCTCCAAGTTGTTCAAGGGCACATCGAAGTCATCAATGGCTAGTTCGCTACTGATATCGATGATGAATTCAAAGGGGGTATTTCGTTTGTTTCTTCATAGACCAGACTGAAGTCTTTGAAATAATAAGACCATTGATTGTCTGCCGACGGCGCATTTAGGTATAATTTATCCCACGTGAGCTATGATGATCGCCCTGATGTTAGTTGGGAATTTCATCATGATGCGTCTTTGGTGTTGGGTTTTTGCTGATGAAAAAATCAGTTGCGTTTAGAGACATGCCTGATATAAAACAATCATGAGTTTATAACGTGTTAGATGCAAAACGTGTCCGTTGTGGCAGAAAAAAATACAGATTCGTCAGGGTCACGGGCCATCTATAAGGCACGCTGGTGATATTCCATCTGCGTTAGAGAAATTGCCAAGGATACCGATGGCCAAAAATCCAGGCGAAAAACACCATCCTGGATACAATTACTGTGGACCAGGAACGTGCTTGGATATATGATTGGCCGGCAATGATCAAGGTGAAGCGCCTGTAAATCAGATGCATGGCGAGTTATCAGCATGACCTCTGCAAACGCACGAACGTGATAAACACGTGGTTGACACGTGATTTCCATAAATTAGGTGCAATCATGGATCCCAGAACGCGATGAAGACAACATGTTGGTCGTAGGTGAATAATTATAGGCAACATGGAATCAGTGTATTACAGTCCACGTGTTTATTGAAAAGACGCATCTGCGATCAGTAAATAATGGAGAACGGCCCACGACGATAGAGAAAATGCTCGTGCGTGGTTGGCATTATGGCAGATTTATTTAATGGCACGAAAGTAAAAAATTCCATGAGGAGGGTTCAACGTTAGAACACCCACTGAAGTTCATCAGGCTGATATTTTGCTTTTGCGAACAGGTACACGTTGACCGCCGTTGATATCGCTAACCGATACAAAGAAGTCGAACTGTTGTCGTCCAAAGTGTCAGCCGGTGACGCAAACGAGTTTGATCATATCTAAGAGATATGGCTATAAAGACGGCCATAGCCGATGCAGAGTGACCTTACCCAGCTTCACCTTACAGATTTGATTCAGAATTTCAACCAATGACAGCATTTTAGTCTATATGTACGGATTTTCGAAGAACAGTCTTAAAGAAGCGTGCCCAAAGGCATGCGAACTTGATCAAATTTTTTAAGCACTGCAGTTTGAGTGTTTGGATGCTATACTGCCCGCTCTGACCAGCGTCATAAATACTTCTCTTTCTACTGATGTTCCTCCATCACTTTTTAAAGCTTCTATTGGAAAGCCCGTTTTGAAAAAGCCAACCCTTCACCCCAGAATACCATCTCAGTTAAATTTACATAATCTCTCCAGTAATTTCCAGTCGGCTTATCGCCCATATCACATCACTGAAATTGCCCTCGTGAACGTTGCTAATGACATTCTCTCAGCTTTCTAGAGCGGTAAGATTTCAGTTCTCACACTCTTTGTCTTATCTGCTGCTTTTGATATAATTAACCATGATATCACACCTTACCGTTTGCAGAATGCTTTTGGCATCCTCAGTAGTGCTTTATAATGGTTAAAATCATATCTAACTGAAAGAAATAAAATTGTTTCAGTAAGTAGTAAACATTCCAGCCGAGATAATCGTCTTATGGTCTCCAACAGGGTTCTGTTCTAGGACCAGTTCTCTTCATTATTTATACACAACCCGTTTCAGGTGTTACAAATCGCCACTCCGTGGCCCACCAGCTGTATGTTGATAACAATCAGCTGTACAAATGTAGCTGTCCAAATGAAGTTGCTTCCATTATCCAAATCACAGAGTAGTACGTCTCTTATAAGTCATGGATGAGGTGTAATAAGCTACAAATGACCGATAATAAAAAATGCATGTTGCCCCACAAAGAATTTCTGAAGCCCGGCATTTACCAGAATCAATTCATATCAATAACAGTCCCATTAAATTTAGATAATCAATTAGAAATCTAGGTGTTATTTTTCAAATCTCTTTTTCACTGCACCAGCATGTCCGGAACACCTGCAGAGCAGAATATCTGGAGCTGAGACATATCAGCACTGTTCTCAATCTTCGCACAGTTGATGCAGCAAAATCCCTTGTGTTTTCATTTGTATTCTCTAGACATGAATATTGTAACACTGTACTTTCTGGTCTTCCACTGTGTCTTCTGCAGAAACTTCAAAAACCCAAAACTCTGCAGCTAGGATCATTTGTAGAACTACCAAGAACTGAAAATACCACCCCACTTTGTCAGCAAACTGGCAACCTGTTCGCAGTAGAATTAAACACAAAAATCGGTTCTTTTACGTTTCGTTGACTGCCTCTGGTAGAAAACAACCTCTCTGATCGCAGCCATGTGAAGACTCAACATGACACTCATATTCTTAGTATTCCCAAGGTTAAAACTAAGTCCTATGGACAAAGTTCATTTGCATATCATAGACTAGCTACTTGGAATGAACTGCCTCTGGATCTCAGACACAAAGAGACTATGATTACATTCAAGAGTGCTCTCAAAGCACATCTTTTTCTACCAGGAAAGAATAAATTTAACATTCATCAATAGGTCATTATTTGTAGATTGAAACTGCATTTTAAACTCATGTTTTATGTTCTTATTTTTATTATTTTTGTGTGTGTAAATATTCATTTGTTTTGCATAATTTTGTTTTGAGACATTTTAATGATTTTATATGTTGTCTGTATGAAAAGAGCTTTATGTTTGAAGTTTTTGAAAGATTAGGCGCTCTTTTAAGACTTTATTATTATTATTATTATTATTATTATTATTATTATTATTATTATTATTATTATTATTATTGTTATTATTGTTATTATTATTATTGATCATAGCAGACAATGTCACAGATCCTTCTCGATGTTGATGGAACAATATGGTTTAAAGATTCGCGGTGGACATGTCAACATTCAATGAGTTCTAGCTATTTTTCTGTCTTCATAAAATAATGCTGCTTATAGGCAGTTCAGGCCTCCCTACCTTTCTTCGGAAGTATTGTCAAAGATTTTAAGGACTGACAAGAATCAATTTTATTTGCAAACAGTAGGCGTAGAAAAACAGTTCATGTAAAATTTCTCCAATTTTTCTGCAAAATCATCTTCTTCTTGTCTCTAAATATACTATTCGGAAGTGTCAGCGGCATCTATTTGTCACTACATATAGACTTGACTCAGCTGTATGTGTTTCTGTTCCGTCATTGAATGTTTGGAATCATAATGTGGAAAAAATTTGAACTCTTTCAATTGTAACTATCAAAAACACACTAAAGAATACCATGTTCATTTCATTTTGAGTACAGTAAGAAGATATTATTGTTATTGGAAATGTAGTCGCAATTACAGTAAAATTTCGAAATGTGTAATCAAGTTTTAGAATCCAAGACTTAGCTCACGTAATTCGGATTTACAGAACTCAAAAACTACATTTTGAGTAAATTCAAGATGCAAAAATGTAAGTATATTTTTAAAATTCTTATTACCTGCTAAAGAAATGTTTTGCATGCTCTTTTTAGGGACACAAGACATGATACGACCTGTATGGCGTCTGTCTCTAGCCTAAATCTGTAACATTGTATCAACAAAGTTAACGAAGAAAGTTGCAGAGCAACTGTTGTGTGACAGTCCTTTCAGTCAGCTGAATTAAGAATTCTTCGTCGTCTTGGCTTATTGACTCTGAGGCCCTTATATTTCTACCAAAACCTTCAGTTGGATTTTTTTCTCCAAGAATTTAGTACGTTCGCTTATAAAATGGTACGTCTCTGATAGATATGAGATAGCCCTTGCCCATAGTATTCTTTTATATGCTATTTTTATATACACCAGATAACACTGGTTATAGTCTGAACTATTCCATTAATGAAAATTACGAACCTTTCTCCTAAATAACTGTTTAAATGATCAGAATGGCATTTTCAGTACTGCGTCTCTCACGTTCGTTGTGGATATTGCGAATATCAGTTCATTCATTTGTTTGTTTGAAAGTTACATTTTTGACACAGTAAACTCGCCCACGTTATTCTCTTTATCATGTCTACTTTAAAATAGACGTAACATCCGCAAACAAATCTAATAAACTACAACCTAAACGTCTACTGCATGAGTTTACATGGTTTGTTAACAAAGTAGTTCCTAATACACTATACTAGTTTTAGGCACGCGTGTCGTGCACGTGCGTGCAATATCAAGGTATTCAGCGTCGTATAATACTGCACAATCCTGACAATGTAAAGTTAAAGGAGAAAGAAAGGGGTATATGAAATGCTGTATACTGCATCAAAGTTTGTGGATTTAATGGTATGGCGTATTTTAAATTTTAAATTATACTTTCAAACATTCACTGCTTGAAAGAAATTGGACATCACTGTTTCAATAATGTTTGTCCATTTCTTCACACTCAGAATACCAGCCCCCCCCCCCGAATTTTGCATTACTAATATCTCATAACGTTTGAGGCACTGACCTAATGCATTCATGACATCTATCAAAGTGAAAGTGGCTGATAAAATGTTTAAATATAGAATCTAACATCTTGATAACCTGGATAGTCTCTTGAAGCTCAAGTATTTTAATCAACGACCCATGGTAACAGGATGTATTATTGTAATGTCACGGGGCACAGATCCACTAATCGCGCAGCAGGTACATTGTGTTCTGAATAACTATAATCTAGTATCGGGGAATCACGTGTTGTAAAATTTTAACCTACTAACTAGACTTGTGGAAGACCAGTGTGAATCTGTGAAATGTATAAAATTCTGTCTCGCGAAAACTCATTTTGTCGGAAATGGCGGGATTAGAGCAAATGCAGTCCTTACAGTTAGGTTCCGGGTAAGTTGACATTTTGTTAAATATGAATTAATTATTTCATAAAATGCAGAAATATATTGATTGTGTAAATTGAATTCAATGTAATAATAATAATAATAATAATAATAATAATAATAATAATAATAATAATAATAATAATAATAATAATAATAAATAAATAAATAAATAAATAAATAAATAAATAAATAAAGTAGCAGCAGGCAGGGTGAACCCTACAACTTGTTCCTGACCTTATTTTCACAAAATAAAGGTTCCTACGGGGGCTGAAAAAATAAGGTCAATAACGCTAAACCGAACCTTCTAACAAACGGATAATAAATCTTTTGGGTTAGCTCATTTTTGTTACTTTATTTTTGACGTTTTGTTTTTATTTTATAGTGCGTTTAGTTTACTCGCCGGGTCAATTAATTTTGGTCGTTCACCCTGCCTGCTGCTATAAATTAAGTTGAATCCGTTTCTGTAAAATAGCTAACTGCTAACTTATCTAATCCGATTTCATGCCATCGTTCATCATCAAAAGTGATTTTATGTTCAAGTTGTTTGTAAAATTCTTTTTTTAATTTTTCTAGAAGATTCCTGTATGCGACAATTTCTTTCTCCATTATATTTATTGTGTTTGAGTTTAATTTGTTTGTGTTAAAATATTTTTATCTTTTTTGTGTTACTCGTCGTGTTAATTAACCAAAGATTTTATCTAAACCTATACGATATCTAGATCTCGAATCGTGTAAATTTATTGTTATAAATCCAAATGGAGTAGCTTGTGCTTGAGCAAAAAAGTTTTTGAATTTGATCGGGTCCATATCACCTGAACACCAGTTATAATAGATATATTTCTGTGGGTACTTATCTACTCCATTAAATATAACTAAAATATTGCAGTTGTCTCTGATCACCTTCGGTATATGTATGTATCGTTGAGTGACGTATATAACGTCTGTATTTTTGTGTCTACCTTTGGAAAATATCGTAGCTTGATTTGTTTGTTTATCCATCATCACGTCGTCATATACTACTAAATTATTAATAAATCTATCTAGGTCATCTATGGACGGTGCTTCATTATTATCTGTTATAAAATCAATAATATCATTATCTTCACCTTCTTCATTAATTAATTTCGCTTTCTCACCAAAATCCTTGAGTACATCGTAGCATTGTTGATCATCTGCAGTTGGTGCTACTAAATACAGTTTGTCCCATTTCAACCATGGCATTATTAAAGTTAATAATAGTTGTGTTTTACCTGATCCAGATGGACCAATTATAATCATCCTTATCGAATTTGGTAATGCTGGATGATGTTTTACTGGTTCCTGTTTTCGTGTCGCTGAAAAGTCAATTATATCCATATAGTAAATAATATGAGTCTATATTGTGTTCGATGTAGAGCATCTACACCCCCTGCTGAATTAACTACAATAACAACGAAGAATAAACGACGTGCTCTGACAGGCAAATGTGTAAAATGTGGCACGAAGAAATACAAATTTGTCTCCATGACTAAGTCAGGAACAAAGACAGGTGGAGATATCGCCGCTTCATTTACGAAATTACCAGTAACTCCATGGGCTAAATACCCCGGTAAGAAACATCTTCCTGGATATAATTATTGTGGTCCTGGAACTCGACTTGATATCCGACTTGATAATCAAGATCAACCAAGACCAGGAGAGTATCCGATAAATAAGACTGATCAAGCGTGTCATGTTCATGACGTTGCGTATAAAAGTAAAGATTTACAACAACGGCATCTCGCAGATGTAAAATTGATTCATGCGTTAAATTCTATACCCAATAAATCTGTTAGAGAAAAACTCGCTAGTTTTCTAGTAAAAACTGCCATGAAAGGTAAAATAATGTTAGGGGCTGGTAATTAATTATATAACTATTATAATGGAGTCTGTTTATTATAGCCCAAGATGATATTGGAGAGGCAGATCAGCGATTACTAAACTTGCTGAAGCAGCAAAAGTCTCACGTTCTGTTGCTGCAGCGTGGTTAGCACGACAGGCAATATGGCAAATTTATCTACCACCACCTAAAAAAATTCAATACGCACATTTTGATGTCAGCGTCCCTAACGAAGTTCATCAAGCAGATATGTTATTTTTACCACATGACACCATTAAAATTAGCAGACGTCAATCACGCACATACAAATACGCATTAACTGTCGTTGATGTTGCAATAAAGAAGCGGAACCATTATCAACAAAGACAGCATCTGAAGTTGCATCTGCGTTTGAGCGAATTTATCAACGTGGTGGTCTACGATGGCCACAATTATTACAAGTTGATCCTGGCAAAGAATTTCTTGGTGCAGTATTATCGTTCATGAAAAAACATAATGTTAAAATCAGACGAGGACACACTGAAATTCATCGTGATCAGGCAATCGTTGAACGATTTAATCGAACACTTGCTGAGCGGTTATTTGGATATCAATATGCAAGGGAAATATCTACTGACTTTAAGTCCGGTGAGAGATCTCGCGAATGGGTTGCAAGGTTACCAAGTGTGATAGCTGCGTTAAATAACGAAATTACTCGTTTAACTTCCATGAAACCTTCTAATGCGATTACAAAAAATATATACAAATACAACGCCGTGAATCTTTCTCTCAACCAGCATTAGGTAATGTAACTGTAAGATATTTATATGAACCTGGTGAACTTGAAGGTGGTAAAAAAAGAGCAACTGATCCTATCTGGAGTGTGACTACACATACAATTTCTAGCGTGGTAAGATCTACTGGTAGACCTCCAATCTACAGACTGGATTCTACAGCTCCTCAACGTGGATTTGTACGTGAACAATTACAAGTAATTCCTAAAGACACACAATTACCACCACATACAATTACATAACCAGAACCTCTACGTCGATTGCATTCAAGACAGGTTAGCATCACATTATCATGTATATGACCAAGATCACTATTAATTCTGTCTACGGTAAATTGTCTTGGATTATTATTCGAATATTGCCATAACATATTACAGTTACAGCTTGCACAATGATTATTCTGTCGTTGGTTTAGTGTTATAATAAATTTAGTATCAATATCAAAGTCACGATTATTTTTTTTTGTCACATTGCTTATAACCAGATAGTTTACTTCTTATTACGTCATTATTAACAGTTTGATTATTATTTTCTGTAAAATTCATAATAACCCTATGTAGTTGATATATTCTTCTGACTCGAGAAACTGCGAGATAGACTAAATTTGACTATTCGATCCGATCATCTATAATCCAGATATTTGTATCAGAAATAGTTAACCCCTGTGAAGAATGGATCGTTATAGCGTACCCTAACGTCCACGGTGATTTATTCATACTCAGCGCATTCTCAACAACATGAATATCGACTAAAACAATATCATTCAAGACAAGATTCTGTATTCCACCACCAGGAATTTCAACATCAATATTCTGTCGTCGAGTATCTGTTGGGCGATAACATAATGGTACAGGTAGATCTGAAAACTTTTCTTTATGTAACAGAAATAATTTCTCCTGTAGTTCATCACGAACTATCTTTCTACTTGCAACTATTAAATCAGCGGGATTCCATAAATTTAGAAAATCATTCATTGTAGTCTCTGGAATTACTCCTCGCATTATTTCACATTGTATTTTATCTGGCTGTAGTCTGATTAACCTTTTAAACTCCTTCAGCGGTTCATCAATAGCTCTATGGTCATCATTTATTTCCTCGTAATAATCTACGTTATTCTTCAGCCATTCATGTGGAGACTGTCCAATAAAAGGTGGTGGTTGACCATGATCACCGCACATTATTACAGCGGTATTCTTTGTCAATAGCCATTCAAGAAATGTTTTTAATATTTCTAACGACACCGTGCATATCTCGTCCCATATAATATATTTAGGTATATATTTTTCACCCATTCGTTCAGGAGTCCATGTGTCTCCACACCATCTAAAGAAACTATGATATGTACATGATTTTACTCCTCGTTCTTTTATTTCCCTGGCTAATTTATGTGTCGGTGTCAAAACAATTATATCTGAATTATTATTCATGAGTAATTTAATCACACGTGTTGTTTTATCTGAACCACCGCATCCGTTAAGATAAACAGTTTTATGTCTAGCCACAGGATCATATACAGATGGAGCTGATGACTTTGATACTTGATTATTATTTTTGTAATATAGTTCCTTAATTTCAACGTCGGCACATTCAGAATAACTAAGTATATTTTCTTGTTTTATTCTCCATGATCCTCATTCACCATTACCAAGTAGCGGTTTTAACAAATCTGTATATTTTTTATTTTTATAAAACGAATCCGTGGCGACTCTGACAGCATCACGAGGAAATCTATTTGTCATAGACAGTAGATTTATAGAAACATATGCCAACATCAATGATCTTAATTGAGTAAATTGCGGTGAGTCACCATCAAGATAACTCACAATTGTACCTAGTTTGGTTCCGTCTGATAAATAAGCATTACTCCGATATATAAATGTGTTTTTTTTCCCGTTGCATCAGCGATTATAAAATCGAGTTCAGCATCGTCCATAATCAATCTTGTACAGTGTCTTTTATGATCATATGCTCCTCCTTGAATAAATTTACCAATTATCTTTCTACTGAGATCTTTTGCAAGTTTTTCATCGTGCTCGTCCCTGCATTTACGTATATTATTAGTAATTTTAATAATGTCATCTTCGTTGAGATCAGGAAATTCTTTCCTGGCATCATCAATTTAAATCTATATGGTTCTGGTAACCAAACTTGCTTCTGTGGACTATACGATATAATTGCTTCATTTACCCTCAACGATATTAAAATTCCAACATCAAGCATATATCGCAATAGTACTATTGGAACCCAACATTTTTCTGAAAAATGTCTTCCAAACCAAGCATAAGTAATCGGATGGAGATTTTCTGCAAACTCAAATGATTCTACATGAACAAATCCGGTTAAGTTAAAATCTGGTAAATGTCCGTTTATCGGAACTCTGGTCATCTCCTGTGATGGATGTCCAAATCTCTTAAAGTATTCAGAACACTCTCCGTATCCAAGAAAACTTCCAGGATAACACGCTACCATATCAATTGAGATAACGTCATTATACTTATATTTAGTATTCCACAATCCTCCGTGTCCATATTCTACACAGCTTTTATGGTTATCTTCAAGAAATTCTGATCGTGTTGGTTTCCATAAATTTTTCTCCTGAGCAAAATGAGCCGCTACAGATGGAATTGTAAAACAATTATTTAATAGTTGTCTAATTTTGACATCGTCTGAAGTATATTTCAGCGCAAGATGTTCCATTTCTACATTAAGAGATTCTGTACGATAAATATCACCATTAGGCCGTACAAACTGATCGTAATAATCATATTCTGAACTTTGAAATAACCAAACAGATACAGGGTCACTTTTACTGATATTTTTGATAAAATCAAATATATGACCATCATAAAATTTAACCGTTCTGTCTCGTGGAAATATTGTTACTGCTGAGGTCCACGCATGCGAATTATGATCAATAATATATATCGGAGCTCCATGTTTTTATGTATTTCGGTTTATATAAAACATCTCCTGTTAACGTCTTTACTGTTATTGGAAATCTTAATTTCTTTTCTAGATCAGCAACATCTTTAATAGATGCTCTAGTATCTTTAACTGATTCTTCCCATGTATTTATTTTTTTACGTCGTAAATCTGTTAAACCATTACCACTTATCGCATTTATGAAATGTTCTGTAACTCGTTCAGCTACACAGTTTATTCTTGACTCTGACAGTCTCATCGGTCTGAGATCCCCAACGTCAGGTTTATTATTCAGAGGATATATTGCATATACAACCGCAGTAACGGAATATGCGCGTTCATAATACGGTTTGTCAACACCGGTTAGTATTCCGGGTTTAGATTTATTACTCAAAAGAACAATATTATTTCCTGACTGTATGCGGACTGGATCACGCTTGTGACGAATAATCCAAGTATCTTCTTGTGTAGTTACAATAAATTTTATTAAAATAAAATATTTTTGATCATCAAGGTGATTAATAATTGCTTTTCCTCGTTTGTCATTCATCATATTAGTAACATTTCCGATTCTGAATGTTGACCATACATGAGCAGCACCACTATTACGAAATTCATTCTTGGCTTCACGGATACGTTCGGTTATATCCTCATTCGTTAATGCCAGATCTTGTATCAAAGTACTAAATTTATGATAAAATGATCGACAATGATATTATAAGAAAATTGAAAATTGAGTACTATGAGAAACACGAATTTGTTAAACATCCAATATATACAAATTACGAAGCGTCTCGAGATGGTGTAATCAGACACTGCCGATCAAAAAAGCCAGTCGGTAGTATTAATAAATTTGTTTATTTTAAATTCAGTACCAGTGTAGATAAACACCATTTATCTCATAGATTCATGTACGAGTGTTATTTTGGAGTCGTTATAAATGGACTTGTAGTTGATCACATTGATGGAGATCCCAAAAATAATCGGTTATCTAACCTGCAAGCTACTACACAGAGTCAGAATTCCACACGTGGAAATACAGGAAGGTGTAAAGTATTTAAAAAGAGAGCTATTAAATCTATAAATACAGAAACAGGCCAAGAAATGACTTTTCCATCAATAAACGCAGCTGCCAAATATTTTAGCATACATCCATAATCAGTACAAAATGTTGCGAATAAAACATACAAATCAGCATATTCAATAAAATATAACCAGCAGATAATATTTGAATATATCTAACTCTGTCTTCCTAACAAATAAATATTTTTTTTTATACTGTATATAGTTCGACTCTATCAATTTTGCCAGGGGTACCTTCACTGTCGCTGCTCTCAGTGTCACTCTCAGTGTCATTGACAGAATCAAATAACATAATCTTTCTCAACTGCATTACATGATTGTCCACAATCTTCTTTTTCTCGTATTCACGAGATAGTTCGGATCTGATATTTTCGATCGAACGTGCAAGAGGTGCAAATAGCTTTACCTGTTTGTCATTTACCATTGCCAAGGATTCTAACATAGACTGATAAATTGATTTTACGAATTTATAATTGGAGGGTAATGTGTATTTATTTTCAAATTTGTTTTAATATTTCATAATCGCATAATATTTTCTCAGGATCGAGATTATCAGAAAGATTTATTCCGTCATGTTTTAATTTTTTAATAGCGTAAATAATAGCACTAATATTTTCTTGGCTCATTATATAATAAATATTTCTTTAAAATAAAAATAATAATCAGTGTCTGAATAATTCTAAATCATATTATAAAAAATGTAGTCCCCATAACCCTATGTGAACCCCTAGATTGCCAAACAACATTCTAGCAGGCTCAGAAGGTCAGAGGGGACTGTTTTGAGGATGATTATGATTATATACATATGATTATGATTATATACATATGATTGTATGATTATATACATATGATTGTATGATTATATACAAATGATTATGATTATATACATATGATTGTATGAACATGAATATATACAAATGGTGATGATTTTGATTATATTTTTTGAGGACGGCACAAACATATGATTGTATGAACATGAATATATACAAATGGTGATGATTTTGATTTTTGCAGATGATCTTATCCTAACTTATCCTAACTGTGGATTTACCTACGTCCAACAGATTTTATACAACTCTCCCCCCATATAAACCCACTCACCACGTGGTTACATGGTGAGAGAGTTGTATTATTTTTCTGTTGGGTTTCGTACCCCCAATTATAAATAGCATCCGTCGCCAAATGCAAGATAATATATCTTTAGCATTTTTGGAGACTCGAACACGCGAGAGTCTGCACAACTTCGATCTACGTCCAAACGCCTTACCATCTCGGCCACCGCTCTCTTATCAATATCCAGTTACATTTAAGTATATAAAACTATTTGCACTGTCTCACATGTGATTACTCTGGATTTTTATTACTAATAGAATGTAGAACTGTAGCGTGAATTTACTTCAATTTTTTAAATATAATTTATAAAATAATCGCATATTACATTTTCTGTATGAGTTATCGTTCGTTAAGGTCAAAATACATGTGGTAGAGCTAAAAATAACTTTACGCACTCGTATAATCCGACGTGAATTTAAGGACGTGAATTAAAGGTTATCAGAGTTAAAAGATGCATCAATATCCCTCTCTGTTACAAACTGATACTTTACTAACAACTAATTGCTAACGGAGAACAAATAATCACTAAATAATTAAAGAAAAACAAGATATATTCGTTGTCTGTAAATCGAACGTAGTAGTAAGGGAAATAATCGTTTAATTTACTCTGCAGAGAGAGGGGACAGAGTTATCTCGCTTCATTATATATACAATTGCTTTAATCATAGGAATTGATTATTATTCATTTTAGTAAACTGCCCATCAGATAAAGAAATTTATGACCATTTCATTAAGAATAGTACCTATTTACCCATCAGATCGAGAAATTTGTAACCATTTCATTAACAATAGTACCTATTTACCGATCAGATCAGGAAATTTCTAACTATTTCATATACTTACCCATCAGATTAAAGAAAATCAGTAAAAAAATGTATATATTATTTCAGAATCAGATTATTTTTTTTCCCCTGATTATATCAGGAAATATTTACTCAGACGTACTATGAGCGTATATACAGATTAATAATCCAATGATTCCCCTCTTAAATCCAAAATGTATCCTGTCTGGTCAGTAAGTTTGAAATTTATTCTTGACAATAATGGATTATGTACACGTAGATAAACTGGATTAATTGGCTCAGATACAATCAACCACCCGGGCGGTACGTGAGGACTAAATGCATATAATATATACCCTTGTTGAGCTTGAGTGGATTTTTCAAGATCTACTTGATCACTACCATCAATTACGTCACATACTAGATTGACCGCAATCGAAGATGTTATATTAACAATACCAGGTGAGATATGGCGGCCTCCACCATGTGGATCATTATTATATTTAAGAAGGGTTGGTGTAGGTATTAATTTTTTCCATGAATCACATATTCTTTTAAAGTGTTCATCAATAAGATCATTAACTGATTTCTTTAGCTCTTCAGAGTTAAATCCCGGAATTACAAATGTTGGTAGCTGTTCTTCTGTAATTTTATAAAATTTAAGAAACACTGTTTTAAATAAACGTTTATAACTTACACGCTGAATAGGACCGTCTTCATTAACTATGTGAGTATTAAGAAATCTATCTGCCGGTGCGTTTAATGTTTTTTCTCTGTCAAAGATAGCCTTAGTTACATATTCTAAGTCTGATGCAACTTGATTCAAATGTTGTATTGTTTCAATTATTTGATTTTTTAAGTCATCGTTGTAGGAAGTGCTGATGCTTGAAAATAAATTTCTTAGATCATTAAGTACACGTTCATGTTCAGATTTAATTGGTTTTGATTTTGAGTTAATTTCTTCAACATTAATTGTTGCCATTCTTGTTGTACCTTTACCTTGAACGAAATCTATAAAATGATTATAAGTTTTATAACCACGATAAGCATCCGGAATCTCAATGAACGGATTAGTTTTCGATAATCTGGAAGTTTTATAAATTTTCAACATCTATAACGAAATCAGATCGTTGTGGTTCTGGTGGTCCTTGATAAACTGGTTCAACTTCAGGCCATCCTAATACTGATCTAATCGAACTTTGATAAATATCTACAGAATAATCAGGGGAATTTATTTCAATCACCGCCGATAATGTTGGTTCGTAAACAGTAATTGCTATTTTTGATTCTTTTCTTGTAATAGATTTAATTCTGCGTTGGAACTCATCATTGATCTGTTCTATTTGATAACTGCCCGTTGGAATAGCAACTACTTGCCAATCAGGAGTTCCATCAGGCTTATTCTTATTAGCGAATACCAGCGAATTATTTGGCTGTAGTCCACCAAATGGTTTTGATCTAATATTTGGCCAGCTATAATAAACTCGCAATTGTGCTAATGCTATTTCCTTTGCTGGAATTGATGTTGGAAAATTGACACAAAATTCAGGATTGGTCGATACATCGTAGTTTTTGACGGAGTTGTATTAGTGACAATCTGCTGAAGTAACTCCCTGTCTGTCATTATTATTATCATTGTTATTTAATTCGTTAACATCATTAGCAATCACCTTAAACGCATCATCATATGTTTTAATCATCATTGCAAATTCGGTATCGGATATTTCACCATCACTGACACATGAAGAAATATCCGACGATAGTTTAGAGCATGCAGCTGCCACTGTGTGTAATTTAATCATATAATCGTGCAATTAGCATTTGTACAAGTATCTATCTTTTTAGCAATAATACAGAGAACACCAGCAATAGTCGTTGATGCCGAAACGATAATTGTTATAACAGCAGGTGCTGTCATCGTTAACGATAATAATAATAATCCTGTTCCAGCAATAACTGCAGAAACAGAGTAAACAATCACATCAATGACAACTATACGCCTTCGATATTTTTTTATTTTCATGTTATAATAATCAATAAAATTCTTTAGTTTAGTCAGACGCCCACATACCTGATTGCATCTGAAACGTTGAACGTCGATGCGAGACTGTGGTTGATCCATTATTGTTATATTAAGTAACTAATTGTGGTGTTTCAGCTACAAATCCCAAACACCACCAGTAAGACGTTGCGGTTATTGTTTGATCATCTGCTTCCAGTAAAAATATTTCTTCAGCATCTTTATTTAACACCACAGATACAACTCCAGAGAAAGCATCGGTTGAATGACGCCACGGAAATGTTGTAGTATAAATTTGAAACTTTGCAGAGCTAAAGATAGACAGTCTATAAACACCAGTAACCTCTGCGGTATATTTGATAGTGTTATTTTGCTGTGACTATGTTGTCAATCCTGATGCTACTGTATATACGATATTTTTAATTTGTCCGTGTGGAATTTTAATCAGATTAGTTTTTTGAACAATATTAGGTATTCCACTAACAATATCATTGAGTTTCATGTTAACGTCGGCTAGTTTTATGTCAACGGTTGGTTGTTCCCCAAAAACATCTTTAATGGTTTTGTTTATGTTTCTACGAAAATTTAAGAACGTTTCTACATGTCTAGAAAAAGTAGCACTGAGTGAAGTCATTTCGTCATTGATTGTTTTTAGAGGAATTTCCTTATCATCGACGTATTTCTTCGTCGCGGCATCAAAATCAGATTCTGGTGTTCTAAGATTATTAATACCATTATTATTCATATTGAGAAATGCACGCATTATACCGCCGTTGACTAATACGTACTTAGATTCTTGATCGTCGACGTATTTCTTTGTTGCGGCGTCTGTATCTGCGGCTGGATCTCCAAGGCCTGTAATTTTATTTTGGTTCATGATAATGTGACCCGTGAATGAATCACCAGCTTTCTTAATATAATCGTTGACTGAGGTACCGGAATCTTGTATTTTACCTTGATCAGTAAAAGTAACGATATTATTAACAACCGCATTAGGAACTCGTATGAGTACATCTGGCAGTTGTATATTACTAGTTTTTAATCGTCCTTCTTTATCCTGAAAAACAACTACTTCATTTTGATCAACACTTGTAATATTTAATAAATCGTCAATCTCATTTCTGAGCTGATCGAGAGTTGCGTATTTAGATAAATCAGCTTGCTGCTGAGTTTTACCACGAGAAGATCTTCCGTAAATATCTACCATTATATTTACTAATGTCTGTTTAAATGTGACAACGTAGTATATTCATGCACAACTTTGTGAGGTGGTTTTGTTGATTTTAATACAGCATCAAGTACATTAAGTACTTCTCGACCACATATTGGTGGATCAGTTAATGTTTGTGTTGGTAGCGTTGAATACCATATTGGAGTACTTTGATCGCCGCTAACATACTTTAAGAATTCTTTTGGTGGAGCTAGTCCATATGAATCAAAATAAATAATTCCACGTGAATCAATTGCATATCCAACCCAGTGTGTGCCTGAACCAGAGTTTTTATCGAGATTAATAATACCAGTTTCAATATTGTTTGTTTTTTTTTTGGTAATTGATCACGCATAAAAACACCTCTGAAGTTTTTTATTTTTAATTTTTTAGCAGCATCTAGTAAATCAAAATTGGACAAAGGAGATATCAGTAAACTGTCCCTGGCAATCTTAGGCCTTTTCCATACCACGAATGTGGAGTCCCTCGCAATCTGAGAACGCGACCGTATGCTGGGCCTGATAATCTTAGACGACCCGGTTGTGGTACGTTTGGTGCTCTTAGACGTCTTCCGTGTTGTTTTGTCCGTGATCTTTTTTTTTTAGCTTTCTGCGTGTATGATTCCCTGACCCGTTGCTTTCTTTAATGCCATTCCAGCAGCGGTTCCAACAGCACCTAATGCAGCTGCTTTTGCAACAGCAGGGGCTGCAGCGGCTATTAATGCTGGTATAGCAGCAAGAAGTGGAAATATACCACCCGTTTTAGCGATGTTTTTAATGGCACCCGCAGAAAGATTAAGTTTTATACCTTTATTTGATTTTTTGGCTTCATTGAAATGCCTGAGCTGACGTTCTGTAAGAGATAATTTATTTGAGCCGCTCATCTGCTCTTTTTTCAACGATATTTTTATTCCACAGTTATCTTTTGATGCTGATTGTATCCTTTTAATCTGACCAGGAGTCAGACTAACACTAACGTGATTATACGACATTATAATTATCATAGATGATCTAATTACATGTTTTCTACTGGAGCATCAATAACTCTCATTCGTCCACCAACACCTTCAAGTAACATCGATTTATCGCTATGTATAACGGCTATTGCTCTGTAATTAGGGATATCTACAATGTTTCTGTTAACACGAGCTCGAAAATGTATATCAACAACAGATTGTCTGAATAAATCTAAATGTTCTAGTGAAAAGTAATAAATCGGATACAACTTTGTAAAATCCAATTGTGATATTTGTAAACCAGTATCAATATTTTGATCACGGCCCATGAACGTCATTAATCGATGGTAAGCACGTGCTACATGATTTTGATCGAAATTTAATAAAATATCCTCAGATGGTTCTTGATGTCCATTTATCCTCAGAGACACTTCAGAAACACCAAGTTTGTCGAATATCATCATACTACGCGTTTGATTATTTAATCGTGTATTATCCTGAAGCGCAATGAATATATGTCGTGGCGCGGCTATTCCCTGTTGAGAAGCTATTTGCCATGTAAATAAACCATTAATTGCACTCTGAACAGCATCTGTGGTCATTGTTAACCATGACAACATTGATTTACCACCTTGACCCATGAAAGCAAGTAACCGGTCTTCTTCAGCGATAGATGGAGTCATTACTGGCATCCACAATGAAAGTTTAGTTAATGCCACTTTACCATGAAGCGTCTCAGTTGCAGGATCATCAGCTCCTCTAACGTGCCATATTGCATCATTGTCCGTGGCTTTTCTTATAAGTACAACTGTGTGCTTAGCTCCAAAAATAACTTTTCTGACATTTCTGCAGAATCCAAAAATATGCGAAAGTGGAATTGTGCATGAAAACATTCTATCTTTCAACATTGTTTTACGTGATGCAAATCCTAAGTTGAAATTTGCGTTCATTGATAATACTGCGGGGCCATCAGCAGCTCCTCCTGCAGCTCTTACGTTACCTATTGTTACATTTGTATGATCCGGGCGATCAGAAGTGTCCTTTGCAAACATCATTGATGGACCAGCTGATCTTGAATAATCGTCGCTATATCGTGCTAGACCTAATATCATTGTAGCAACGTCAACGTCTTTCTGAATAGATTCAATATTTTTTCCATCAATCATATACGTGGCACTGTCAAACAAAGCCATAATACCGTTATTGACAAAACCAAAACCAACATCGTTATCGTATTCAGTATTATCCGCTTTAAAAAGTTTACCTTCTACTTCAATAAATGCCTCAGCGGGTAAGAAATACCTACTTGTATCCTGAACCTGTAGTTCAATTCTTCCACGCTGATCTGAAATTCGTGCATCATAAGAATAATATTAATAATCACGCACAGACTCATCTTTGAGTACTGGTGCGTCCATGTCAAATGCGGGATCAGATATACGCTTGAACATCTTTATTATATTTGCTATCGTCTAACACGAAGACCACTTCCTGCTATCAGACTAGCGGTTATATTTTTTTCTTTTTCTGACATTGGTACATCAGCCAACTCTGCTAGTGTTTGATTCGCAGCTTGATTTATTATTTTACTGACATTTGCAGGCATTACTTCAGTACTGGGTAATTTTATTGGTTGAGGTTTTCGTCGTATTAATCGTGCTAGTCTATCTTTGATCGCTGAAAATGCTTTACCAGCGAGATTACCCACAGCACCAATACCTTTTTCACGAACAACATCAATATCTTTCATTCCCAGTTGTTTTGCAATCGGTATTGCTTTTGGGGCTATTCTTCTAAATAGACCCTGAACAACATCACCTAGTCCATCTCCGTAGGTTGTTTTGTATACTGGTAATCGTGAATTTATTACCCTGACCATGGTAAGTCCACGCTGAGTACTATGTACGATCATTTTCTTATAGTAATTATATTTAATTACGTACTCAGTCACTATGGTAGTCATCGGCGATTTCATTAATGAGGGACCGATAAACATCAACGTACATGATACCGCCTGTAAATAACCGTCTGCAAATATCGGCTGCTTCATTAATTATTTCTGGAGAATTATTACCAGCTCGTTTTCCTCCAATGAGTATTTCGAGCCAATCAACATCAGCAAGGACATTATTAGGACACGGAGTAAGGTCTCCTCCGGTAGAAAGACCTTTTCCTCTTTTACTAGATTCTTTCTCTCTTTTTTCCTTTTCCTTTTGTTGTTCAAACAATTCGTCTGTGGTCATGGGAAGACCTTGTTGTTCTTCCTCTTTACGCTGTGGTTGTTGTTGCTGTAATTGTTTTTGTTGTTGCCGTAATTGTTCTTGTTGTGGTGTTAACTGCATAAATGTGATATAGTTATCAATTGCATTATTGTAATCAATAAACCTCTGATCAGTATTTCTAGCTTGATCAACTCCGTAATGGATACGAAATATCCATCTGTACCATAATTCACGACCAAGAGTGTCATCTGCGTAATCAGGTTTTAATAAGATTTTCCGGTTATTGTAACTCTTGACCGCGCTTTTAGCTAACTGACCTACGTTTTTAGCCGATCTGATTTCATTAACGGCAACATCGGTGAATTTGTCAACTACATTAACTCTGCCCCGTGCTGGTTCTTCAGGCGCTGGTTTTTCAGGCTCTGGTTCTGCTTCTTCAGGCTCTGGTTCTGGCGTTGGTGCATCATAAAAGATATCAGGAGGTGGCAACGCAGCAGCTATCTCAACTGGCAGTTCTCGCAAAAGTTTCTTCGTCTGTTTGGTGCGTTCCGCTATTTTGCCAGTTGACTCTGCAATCTTTTCTGACACAGGAAGAAGGCCCTTGGTTGTTTCTGTGATAGGCCTGAACAATTGTTTAGTATCCTCTGCAAATTCAACTTGAGATTCTTGACGCTGTTGTAGTTGTTGTTTAACAGAATCATGAACAGGTAAATATTTTTTAATTGACTCTAGTCGCTCTCGTGCTAATCTAGCAGAGTGAGGTTCTCCAATATTCATTATTGATAATATTTATAATAATTGTTTAATTTATAGCAGCAGGCAGGGTGAACGACCAAAATTAATTGACCCGGCGAGAAACTAAACGCACTATAAAATAAAAACAAAACGTCAAAAATAAAATAACAAAAATGAGCTAACCCAAAAGATTTATTATCCGTTTGTTAGAAGGTTCGGTTTAGCGTTATTGACCTTATTTTTTCAGCCCCCGTAGGAACCTTTATTTTGTGAAAATAAGGTCAGGAAACAAGTTGTAGGGTTCATCCTGCCTGCTGCTAAAGTAAATGCAATGACTCGCCATCCAAATTTCCCACGCATTCCACTATGTATTACATGTATCTTATTATAACCTTCATACTCCTAGGGACGACTCACTCCTGACAATGAGCATGTGGTATTAATGCGAAATTTCTCTTTCATTGTTTCTCCTTAACTTTTCAAAAGTTCACCATTCTGTATTTCAAGTTTTTCCGTAGTTGCAACTTGTTTATGTTGTAGTATGTAACTATTATATTAAATATAGAGTGCATTGAACAGGTTTTTGAATAATTCCGAATGCAACACTTATATCAATTGTCAGGTAAATTATAAAGTAAAATACTTGTATATTTTTGGCTGGTCTCAGTTACAATCTTATTTTCTACTTAATTTCTAAAGTAAGGAAGCTTTTTATCAATTAGTTTTCAAAGTTCATCTCTATGTTGGTCTTTCTTCTTTTCTGAAGTTATCTTTCCTGTTTCTTCTCCAACCTTAGAAATTTGTTTCAACTTTACCCTTATCAGATTAAATTTTTATTTCAACACAAATAACAGTTGACCTAAATAATAGTATATTGCAAATTGGTACAAAAAAATCATTTGACTTACCATTTATTCCTCTTCAGCTCATGAAAGAAATTGTTCGCTTACTCACTAATAGTGTTGCAAGATAAAAATTTAAAAATTGTATTAGTCTAATTTAAGTTAATATAAACGGAATATAACACATGTCCTAAAGTTAACACTAGCAATTACGATGTTGAAAAACAGCCATTACACGTTTTGCAACAGAGACAGATTAAAGGAACACATTATAAATCAGAGACAATATAGTAAGAAATATGTAAGAATTTATATGACTCTTAGAAAGCACAATAAGGTAAAACATACGATGTTCCACTTTGTACGAGTTGTAATTCTTTAAGCGATGAACGAAAATAGTAAACTGATACCACTTTATAAATGTGTGATGTGCAATTAATTCCGGTGAAATATAAATCGGCACTAGAGAATAGCCACAAAAGGCATACCTAATAAATTGTATCCCAGAGAATCGTCGATGGGGAGTTTTGTACCAGGCTGTCTACTGGAAGAATCCGAATAATGAACGGAAACTTACTACAGTTTGATGCATGTGATTCTTTCTTGAAGGCGAAAGAGTGTACATCGGAGGTAGGTCCCACAGGTGGCATGACCGCGACTGAAATAGCATTTGCGTATGGCTGTACTGACGTGATGAAGGTACTCTCAGAACCCAATGATACTTTTAAAGAATTGAACGAAGAGACTGACACCTTCCAACCTTGGCATGACAACATTGAACAGAAGGGACTTGGCCTCATCGCTATCACTCTTGCAGCGTACAAGAACACACATTTAATTCCAAGAAGATTGACCCCATGAAGTCTATTTTTTCTGTACTTGAAGATATTTTCAACGATTTGAACACTTTGGGGTACAGATGGATTGAAGTAAGCGAATACATCTGTGACTTCCTTTACGTTGTTCGTGACTCATCGGACACAGAACTCAAGAACTGTTCGTCCAGACAGTAATTTCATTAAAAAAGTCACCAATGTTTACACTGTGGAAACAACATACTTGTATACACATATGAACACAGTCTTACGAAGGCAACGGGAGTCTGACTACAAGCCATCAGCCAATAACCTTGCGATGGGTCCATATGTAGTGATGTACCAGATACTTCTTCGTTCCTGGGGAGTGTTGAAGCGTGAGAATACCAAGGCCTACCGAAAAATGTTGCTGACTGGAAATGATGAAGAAAAATATCAGATTGATGTCAAATTCACCTGCCTAGCCTTCGTTTCATCTTCTGTCGACGTTAAAAAGCGAACCCGTTCCCGACATGCAGCGGCGTAGCAGGTACAAATAGTAAAATCTTTACCATTGATAATACAACGGATTTATCTTACCAACAAAGAAATATCGAAAAGTACGCCAAATGTTCGAAAAATGAAAGAGTGTATCCTGCAGGTGAAAAATTTAACGCAACATGAAG